>JAMZAV010009904.1:0-54465 GCA_024449915.1 Sweltsa coloradensis
TACATTTCAACAAAAGTAACGTACCATTGTCACAACCAAGAGTCTTTCCCACAACAAATAAAACAATAAAAGCTACTTTAGTTTATCCAAAATCGAAAAACAATCAAACAAATTCACTGTCACTCAGACAGCTGTCAAAAAAAACAATTACCAACCTTAGAAGTAGTGCATCGGTCTATAGCTCAAGTCAGTAGGCAGTCTTGCCAACTGCTGAAGTTTAATTTATAGAAAACTGAAATAAAATATTGAGTGGGACAGACAGACAACGAAAGGTTAACACAAATTAACAAAACCAGTTTCAAAATACAATTATAATGAATCAAATCAAGTTATGTTACATTTACAATAACAAAAACATGTTATCAAATTCTCAAAAGTTCCCAATAATGAAAGTTCTCAATAATAAAAAGTTCTCAATAATAAAAGTTAGCCAGCCATTTTATAAAAGTTTTTAAAGTTCGTACGTGGATATCAAGTTTGTTTTACCGTGTTATAGTGGGGTAAAGATGTCTAAAATTAGTGCAAAATGTGAAACAAGCGCGAAAATTTGCATACTGACTAATTCGAGTGTGCTGAATCCAAAAATTTATGGCCCCAAGATGAACTACTAATATTTCTATGAGTAATTAATGTAATTACATTAATCAATTAAATTAAGATAATCAGGATTTATTCAACTCAATGTGGTCAAGTGAGGTATTAAATGAAAGCAAATAATGCATACAACATTTGTGATTTGTTAAAAGTGAAATTTAATTAATGATTATTAATAAAATCAATCAATTAATAAAAAAAATCAAATATGTAAATTAAACCTACAATAAGATGAAAAGTTTGGTTAATTTGCATTTTCATAGTTACTCAGGTCTAAAACCAACTGGAAGTAATTTCGATATAAGTCACAATATCAAATCATAGGTTAATTACTTAATTATTTAATCAATCAATTATGTTTTTTTGTTCTAAAACGTATCATGTGACATATCAAACTGTAGCATTTTTCTTTGGTAAAATGTTTTCATGTATGTTGTATTTTTTCAAAAATAAATGTTCAATTCAGTTAATATTAATGAGCAACAATTAAAGAAATAATTTAAAACATCGATTTACAGCTATCCTAAAGCGAAAACAGTTGTCAAAGTAAATTATTTTTTGTTTGCAGAATGATTAAATATAGGGCCTACATAAAAAAATTAAATGATGCTATTGGATGCAAACGGTACATTATTATTCACACCAAATTTATCAATTCACAATGCCATTAACAATGTGACAACCTTGGCTTGATTCCTTTAGGAACCATATTTTGTAACTTAATTTGTAAGTTCACCCTTTGCACTATATTATTACCAGTATCGCATGACACATGATGGTTACACCACATTGCACATTGTCATCACACAATTACACATCACTTCTTGAGCACTCTCTGTCGCAGATACACAAATGAGAGCATTTTAAGACTTTTTCACGCAACAGCATTTAGGTCCGCAATTAATCTTGCAGCTACATCTTACTAATTAACGGCATACCAATGACACCTGCAAGTAGAAAACACAGAGTGTGATAACGAAAATTATATATGCTAATAATTACAGTCATCATTATTTGAACCAGTACCAATATTTACCTCTGGAAGAAAAGTCCACAACGGCTCGTAGCCTGATTCCGTAGTGCGCAGCGCAGCCCCAGTCAGTTGGTTCTGGAAGTATGGCAGCTTGAACCAAGCATTGTCCCCAAACGTGTCCTGCTTGGTAAGCAGCTTGCGTTCCATGTTCTTTGAGGGCTGCTTGAGTTGGAGGGATATTTTCCAAGCTTCTATTCTTTTTAGTGACACTGCTTTTGGCAATCATTCACTGATTGTGCAGATGAACTGCGATCGTACATTACGACAACGAAGCGTTCGAGAATTGACAGTGCAGCATCAGATACGACCTCTGGAGCATTTGACAGTGAAGTAAACACAGGAGTGACTTCCTCGAAATGAGACCATGTATCCATCACGGTTTTCTTGTCTTTCCCGGAGAATGACGACACTGCGTCACACCCCCTGAACGCGTGCCAGAATGGCAAGGCTGAACATTTAGCTTCTCCCAAACTTTGCGCATTCTCATGGCAGCGTTTATGCTTACCTACACCAAATTCATTCGAAAGTTCATCCACATTTAAATTATGATAAGCGTGCAGTGCTATAATGAGCACGTCCGAATCTACAGTGCTTAACGTTATATGTCGGTAATAATTAAACAAACTTGAATGTTTTGCATGCAACAGAAGCCGGCCATCAGCTTCTTCGTGAATGCATGGATCAATTTTAGGCTGTATCAATGGAGTCATTGTTTGAAATTAGGTGTATTCCGACAGTGCAGTCTGTTCACGAGATGCAGTTTCCACCAGTCGACGTGATACGAAATTAAAAAGTTCTTCTTTAAAAGTATACGCACAGATATGTATGGGACATTATATAAAGAAGATAGCTTAAAAAAATCAACCAAATTGCAGCGTGGGACGGGACACCGCATTAAAGTTCTTGCGAAAACTCCAATTCCAGAAAATTGGTCCAACTTTTTAAATTTCTTATCACGTCGACTGGTGGAAGTTGTATCTCGTGAACAGACCACTCTTGTGTGCACTGTCGGAATACATGTGATTTCAACCAACAACTCCACTGATCAGCCGAAATTGATCCATGCACTCACGAAGAAGCTGATGGCCGGCTTCTATTGTATGCAAAACATTGTTTGTTTAATTACCGAATTATATGATAAGCACTGTGGATTCGGACGTGCTCATTTTAGCACTGCACACTTATCATAAATTGAATGTGGATGAACTTTTGAATAAATATGGTGTAGGTAAGCATAAATGCTGCCATGAGAATGCGCAAAGTTTGGGAGAAGCTAAATGTTCAGCCTTGCCATTCTGGCACGCGTTCAGGGGGTGTGACGCAGTGTCGTCATTCTCCGGGAAAGACAAGAAAACCGTGATGGATACATGGTCTCATTTCGAGGAAGTCACTCCTGTGTTAACTTCACTGTCAAATGCTCCAGAGGTCGTATCTGATGCTGCACTGTCAATTCTCGAACGCTTCGTTGTCGTAATGTACGATCGCAGTTCATCTGCACAATCAGTGAATGATTGCCGAAAGCAGTAAGTTACTAAAAAGAATAGAAGCTTGGAAAATATCCCTCCAACTCAAGCAGCCCTCAAAGAACATGGAAAGCAAGCTGTTTACCAAGCAGGACACATTTGGGGACAATTTTTGGTTCAAGCTGCCATACTTCCAGAACCAACTGACTGGGGCTGCGCACTACGGAATCAGGCTACGAGCCGTTGTGGACTTTTTATCCAGAGGTAAATATTGGTGCTGGTTCAAATAATGATGACTGCGTTCTTGTTAACATATATTATAATTTTCGTAATCACACTCTGTGTTTTTTACTTGCAGGTGTCATTGGTATGCCGTTAATTAGTAAGATGTAGCTGCAAGATTAATTGCGGACCTAAATGCTGTTGCTGAAAAAGTCTTTACTATGTTCTCATTGTGATCTGCGACAGAGAGTGCTCAAGAAGTGATGTGTAATTGTGTGATGACAATGTGCAATGTGGTGTAACCATCATAAATCATGCGATACTGGTAATAATATAGTGCAAAGAGTGAACTTACAAAATTAAGAAACAAAATATTTTTTCTAAACGAATCAAGCCAAGGTTGTCACATTGTTAATGGCATTGTGAATTGATAAATTTGGTGTGAATAATAATGTACCATTTTCATCCAATAGCATTATTTAATTTTAATGTAGGCCCTATATTTAATCATGCTGCAAAGAAAAAATAATTTACTTTGACAACTATGTTTCGCTTTAGGATAGCTGTAAATCGATGTTTTAAATTATTTCTTTTCTTGTTGTTTATTAATATTAACTGAATTGAACATTTATTTTTGTAAAAATATAACATACACAAAAACATTTTGCTGAAGAAAAATGCTATAATTTGATATGTCACATGATATGTTTTAGAACATAAAACATAATTGATTGATTAAATAATTAAGTAATTAAACTAAGATTAAATGTTGTGACTAATATCGAAATAACTTCTAGTTGGTTTTAGACCTAAGACTCTATAAAAATGCAAATTAACCAACCTTCTCATCTTATTGTAGTGTTTTTTTTTTACATATTTGATTTTTCTTATTAATTGATTGATTTTATTAATTACCATTAATTAAATTTCACTTTTATCAAATCACAAAATGTTGTATGCATTATTTGCTTTCATTTAATACCTCGTTTGACCACATTGAGTTGAATTAATCCTAAATATTTTAATTTAATTGATTAATGTAATTAAATTAATTACTCATAGAAATATTAGGAATTCATCTTGGGGCCATAAATTTTTGGATTCAGCACACTCGAATTAGTCAGTATGCAAATTTTCGCGCTTGTTTCACATTTTGCACTAATTTGGCAAACTGAAAGACGTCTTTATCCCACTATTATCGCGATTCGTAGATTTGTAGATATTGTAGATATTGACCAGGTCCAGGGGTCAAGCCGGCGATTCTTTCCGGAGACGTCCTGCCATTCCAAGTTCCAAGTTCTCGCCCATCAGTCCATGGATAGGCCTATGTGTTGCCCATCTCTCCAATCTCCAAGTCCAATTCAAAGTCCCAAGTCCAAGATGTTCCGGTCGGTGCGATTCCGGCAACCAGCCAGATGTGTTGTCTCCTTGAAGGCTTTTTGAAGTCTGTTGATCTTGGTCGGTCCGTATTGCTCGACTAAAGATTTTGTCACGCAGTCACGGAAACTGAGTGTTGTGATTGGTCTAATTGGTTGACGCCCATAGTGATTAGGCAGAAGTGGTGGTAATTCAGGGGAAGTTGAGGGTTAAAATGCGTTGTTTTCGGTCCCACGGTTCAAAAACGTGACGTAATTGCATGACGAAACTCAGATAGTTTATTGATACCAACCATTCAAAGATGCATACCAATCACACACAAGTCGACTGCGACTGTCATTCGGTCGGAGATTTATGCACGCACGTGCAAGTTGTGTTGCGCAAATGTTGATAAAAATAATGTTTTCACACTCCACAAGCTATGTGTGACGTCACTGAATGACCAGAGTTCGGGGGCACTTGCCGATAATGTAGCGCAGTGAACAATAACGAATTCAACTCTCACGGATAAAATTGTTTACTGAACATTGATTACGTAATCGGCGCAGCTGGCCATGACGACGCGGATACGTAGCACAAACACTAGTTATTATTTATTACGCGTGGCTGATAAATTGTCATAACACAAAAAAATGAAATATTATTGGCTGAAATAGTTCATGTAATTATTTAAATGTAATTAATTATTCAAAATAATTATACAATTTGAAAGGCGGGAAACAAATATTATTTAAATATCTTTTAAATTGTCTTATATCAGAAAATGCAGTTACACCATGGTAACGAAAAGTCACACGAGGTTTCTGGCCACTATATGCACTGCCACCTAGAAGTAATCAAAACCCCCCAAAATACAAAAATTTGTAAAAAAGACGGCAGCCAAGCTCTCCTTCAAAAGTCTTCGGCTGTGAATGCTGTGAGATATAGAAGTTGAGCCAAGCTTTTCATTCTTTCTCCCTAGTTTCGCATTGAAAAGAAATAAGATCATTTCGCCTGTTGACGAGCGCCAAGCCAACCATTTTCGTGGTTAAAAAAGTTAAAATTTTAAACTCAAAATCATAAAAAAAATTACTTGGCCATTGACTTTTTAGAGTCCTCGTACCAAAATCAATAGCCAAGTAATTTCTTTATGATTTTGAGTTTAAAATTTTAACTTTTTTTACCACGAAAATGGTTGGCTTGGCGCTCGTCAACAGGCGAAATGATCTTACTTCTTTTCAATGCGAAACTAGGGAGAAAGAATGAAATGCTTGGCTCAACTTCTATATCTCACAGCATTCACAGCCGAAGACTTTGGAAGGAGAGCTTGGCTGCCGTTTTTTTTTTTTTTACAAATTTTTGTATTTTGGGGGGATATCACATCTTTTTGTTGTTTGTTTCATATCAAGGCTTGAAATATGTGAAATACGTGTAAAGGTGGATACAGTGCCTTTAAAACAGATTGTCTACAAACAAAAGCTACCATTTTTTTTTGTTTACAATCTGTAGTTGGCAATATTCAATGTTTTGATTAAATTTAATATGATTAATGTCGTCTTGGGTTTTTGTGTGAATGATTTGTTGACCGGACTATAACACATTGACGCATAATTTTAATCAGCAATTAAAATATTAAAAATTGTAATAAATACGACCTAACGTTTTTCCAAAAGTAAATAGTGGAAGGGAACAGTGGGGGTGAAATATCGCTTGTCTCCTGGCGGATTATTATGTTTCATATTACTAGGAAAACGCTTTAGTCCCGCCGCGTTGATGGATGAGCGTAATTTTTTAAACGAAAAAAGCGTAAAATTGCGATTGTTTTAATAGATAATTTTTTGATTACGCTCAAATTTCACACGAATATATGAATTCATAAAATTAAAGTTCTGTGAAAAAATCATTATAATCGGATAAAGCATGTAGGTTTTATTCGTCGAAGAAATGTTAAAAATTGTAAGAAATCGTATAATTGCGATTATCATGAGAAACGATTTTTCGATTGCGCTAAAATTTCACACGAATATATTAATTAATAAAATATAGTTTCTGTGAAAAAAATCATTACAATCGGATAAAGCATGTAGATGTTATAAGTCGAAGAATTTTTTAAAAAATCGAAAAAAATCATAAAATTGCGATTTTCATGAGAAATAATTTTTCGATCGACTTTTCTCCCCGTGCAGTTCTTCGTTCAGAGATTTCATAGACCTCCATAAAATTTCATCTCAATTATTGGAGTATGGGTTTAGCCGGAATCGTGTTCACAGACACACAAAAATACAAAAAAAGAAAAAGAAAAGAAAAAGATAAAAAAACATTCCGGATTTTTTTCTCCAGTGTAGTGAAATGTAATCTTTGCTTCGCTCGCTACGCTCGCTACGCTCATCCAATTATGTACCATCATGCCAAATTTCATGCTGATAACTCATTCGGTATCTTTATGGTGAATGCTGGGAATCAAGGTAAAAATAATATAAACTTTTAGGGATAGGGGTTAAAAAGTGTTGTTTAGGAAATGAGAATAGGCTTATTGGGTTAAAACTCATTAAAACATAATTTACTTATCTGAATAAAAATATGATTTTGGGTTAGAGCTATGAATTATTCCAATTTTAGGGGATGATTTAGGGGATGTTTGGGATGGAATATCGCTTGCATCGCGACTAATTATTTTTCATATAAGTATGTAACATCATGCCAAATTTCATGCTGATAAATCATTAGGTGCCTTCATGGTGAATGCTGGAAATCAAGGTAAAAATAATATAAACTATAAGGGATGGGGGTTGAAAAAATGTGGTTTAGGAAAGTAGAATAGGCCGATTGGGTTAAAACACATTAAAACATAATTTTAATAACCACCTAATTTGAATAAAACATCAATTTTAGATTAGAGCTATGAATTATTCCAATTTAAGGGGGTGTTGAGGGTGGAATATCGCTTGCCTCTCGGCGGATAATTTTTCATATTAGTATGTAGCATCATGTCAAATTTCATGATAATAACTCATTAGGTGCCTTCGTGGTGAATGCTGGAAATCAATATAAAAAAAATATTAACTATTAGGGATGAGGGATGACAAAATGTGGTTTATATAATGAAAATATGCCGATTGGGTTACAACACATCAAAACATAATTTTAATAACTAATTTAAATAAAAATTCAATTTTAGGTTATAGAGCTTTGAATTATTCCAATTTTAGGGGATTATTTAGGAGGTGTTGGGGGTGGAATATCGCTTGCCTCTCGGCGAATGAATTTTCATAATAGTATGTACCATCATGTCAAATTCTTGATAAAAACTCATTAGGTGCCTTCGTGGTGAATGCTGGAAATCAATATAAAAATAATATAAACTATTAGGGATGAGGGATGACAATATGTGGTTTATATAATGAAAATATTCCGATTGGGTTACAAAACATTAAAACATAATTTTAATAACTAATTTAAATAAAAATTCAATTGTAGGTTAGAGCTTTGAATTATTTCAATTTTAGGGGTTATTTAGGGGGTGTTGGGGTGGAATATCGCTTAATTGCCTCTCGGCGGATTATCTTTTCATATAATTATGTACCATCATGTCAAATTTCATGATAATAACTCATTAGGTGCCTTCGTGGTGAATGCTGGAAATCAAGGTCAAAAAATATAAACTATGGATGGGGGTTGACAAAATGTGGTTTGTATAATGAGAATAGGCCGATTGGGTAAAACACATAAGAACAAAATTTTAATAACTAATTTGACTAAAATTCAATTTTGGGTTAGAGCTATGAATTATTCCAATTTTAGGGGATGATTCAGCGGGTGTTGGGGGTGGAATATCGCTTGCCTCTCGGCGGAAGTGTGTGAGTCTGAGGTACATTTAAGTGTGGTCCAAGTTTCATAGTTCTTAGATGTACCGTTTTCTCTGTAGGCTCTTATTCCTCTCCGTCAGAATCCCCCCCCCCCCCCCAACCAGCCAGCCGAAAGATTATCGCCGATTTTTATGCACTTTTTTAAAAAGAAGGGTTTTTATCGGATCGGGCTGATTTTTTTTTTGGTTTGTCATGGACCACATATCAGTCATATACCGAGTTTCAAGATTGTATATCTTTCGGGACGGCGTGTGCAGATAGCTGCCGAGTTATCGTCGCCTCTAGCATCGCGTGCGCTTGGCTGCGGGCGAACTACCGTCGCCCTAAAATGCTATCGAGGACAGTGAACGTCGCAAATTTTAAAATTTAAAAAATGTGCAATGTGGGTCTAGCTATAGCACGTGCTCACTTATCAACGCGTCCAACTGAGCGTTTCCTAGTTTAATTAAAACATAAAACAACAACAACAACAACAACAACAACAACAACAACAACTTTCATAAATTCATTTTTTAAACTCGTATTAATAGTCTGGTTATAGTATCTATGGTCTATACCCACTTAATCACAGAACTATATATATATATATATATATATATTAATAATCGCACTGCTCAGGAGCCGGACATAATTTTAAAGGTGTAAATTTGTTTTGGCTTCACGCAATAAAATGTAACAATTTATAATATGGTAACAAATAAACTAACAAGGTAATAGACATGTTTTTACTGACAGACCAGCCAGGAAGGGAACTTCTTTGGTTATGGCTGAAACAGTAATTTGTTATATTACTCATGTATAAACCGCTAATCAACAGCCATGTGAGACAGCCGTCAGTGTTATTAAGTTATAATGTCTGATATTACTAAAACAAGTTCTCGCGACCTTCGTGTTTTAGACGAATGCCAAGGTAGGCCATGCGTGACGTCATCAAGTAGATGTTGGACCAGACGCTGAGTTATACAGTCGCTGGAGACTACCCACGCAAGTTTCGAATTTGTTAGTGTTGGAGGCAAGAGTATTCGTTACGACATTTTATACACTATAGAAAACCCGGGGAGAGACTTCGAGCTCCACGATCAAGCTTCAAATATAGACAGAGTGAACAAAATTCAACAAGTCTACTGCGTGGTATGTACTTACACTAGAAAAACGCTAAAGTCCCGTCGCGTTGATGGATGAGCTTTTTTGTAAGTTTTTAGTTTGCTTGGTATCTATTTACTTATCAAGTGCCTTTTCAATGCATTGTTGGTGATTGTTGTCAAGTTTCTATTGTTACTTGTAAATTTTTAGTATAAATTTAAAAAAAATCATATTAAAACCTTTATTCTATGGATTCTGGCTAACTTTTTCAACTTTTTCTTTCGAAAAGCAATACATCACCATTACCCTAATGTCCATGTGAAATACTAGGTCGCGAACGCTTTTTCCGGTCGCGTTGATGAATGAGCTTTTTTGGAATATTTCTGTCTAATGATAACGTTTTAAAGTGGAACCTCATTACTTTTTCTAAAGTTATTTGATATCACTTGTTAATTGGATGAGAGTAGCGAGCGAAGCGAAGATTCCATTTCACTACACTGGAGAAAAAAATCCGGAATGTTTTTTTTTTTCTTTCTTTCTTTTTTTTGTATTTTTGTGTGTCTGTTAACACGATTCCGGCTAAACCGATACTCCGATTGCGATGAAATTTTATGGAGGCCTTCGAAATCTCTGAACTTAGAACTGCCACGTTTTTGAGCTTAATCGGGAAATTTTTTCACGTAAAAAACGCAATTTTACGATTTTTTTCGATTTTTAAAAAAATTCTTCGACTTATAACACCTACATACTTTATCCGATTGTAATGATTTTTTCACAGAACCTTAATTTTATGAATTAAGATATTCGTGTGAAATTTGAGCGTAATCGAAAAATTATTTCTCATGAAAATCGAAATTTTACGTTTTTTTTTCTTTTTTAAAACAATTCTTTGACTTATAACACCTACATGCTTTATCCTATTAAAATTATTTTTTCACAGAACCTAAGTTTCATGAATTAATATATTCGTGTAAAATTTGAGCGCAATCGAATAATTATTTCTTATGAAAATTGCAATTTTACGATTTTTTTCTTTTTTAAAAATTACGATTATTTAAAAAAATTAAGTTAATTATTTATTTAATTTTATTTAATTTAAAAAAAAATCTTCGGCTAAGTAATGATTTTTTCACAGAACACCAGAAAATCCGCGTAACACATGGCAGCTCAATGCACCAATTACGCTCATCCAACAACGCGGCGGGACTTAAGCGTTTTCCTAGTTATAATCCTGTAAAAGGCTTATAATAAAACCTTTATTTCTATGAATTTTGACCAAATTTTTCAAATTTTTCTTTCAAGAGGCACTACATCACCATAATCGTTATGTCAATGTAAAAACTGAACGTTGTAGCCCCACCCGTTTGGTCAGAATCGGCCCAAATATCACGAAAATATCGTATTAAAAACCGAGGAAAAAATCGTAAAAGTACGATTTCTATAAGTAATATTTTTTCAAATGTCTCTAAAATCATAACATATATAATTTCAGTGATTTTTAAACGTTCCCATAAAGTTTCATCAATATCGGAGTAGCCGTTTGCCAAATATCACGAAAATATCTCATTAAAAAATGAAAAAAATCGCAAAAGTACGATATTCATGAGAAATATTTCTTCGATTGTACCCAAAAACAATACACCTCTAAGTTCAGAGATTAATTCGAAGGTCCCCTCCAATTTTTATCAAGATCGCGTATGCCGTTTGCCCGGTAGAGAGCGAACAAACAGACAAAAAACTAACAAAAACAAAACACCCGAGCTATTTTTCTTGGGGTAACGAAAGTAAAACTAGGAAGCTTCGCAAACGCTTTTTCAGGCGCGTTGTTGGACGAGCGTAATTTTTTTTAAACGATAAAAGCGTAAAATTTAAGGTTCTGTGAAAAAATCATAACAATTGGTTATATTATGTTATATTATAACATTATGTTATAAGTTGAAGAAATGTTAAAAATTGAAAATAAAACGTAAAATTGCGATTTTTATAAGATTTTTTTTTTTTTTACTTTTATTATACTCCAGAGAGTACAACACCAACTATGGCATAACATAGGCAACATTACACCATTACAAATTACACAAATAGTTACAGTTAAACATTTCAGCTATGACAATGACAGGATAAATGATTAATAAAATTACAAGTTTACAACAGAATTTAACAACAACAAAATTTAATAAATTAAACATTTCAGACTATATTTTACTTTTTATAACTGATTTTAGACAAGACCCTTTGTGGCAAGATCAGTAATGGAATGAGTCCTAGCTGGACATATAAAAACATGATACAGGTCGCAATCCCTAGAACAGTGGAAGCATTAAATTCGATTGCGCTCAAATTTCACACAAATATATTAATTCACAAAATTAAGGTTTTGTGAAAAAATCGTTACAAGCGGATAAAGCATGTGGGTGTTATAAGTCAAAGAAATTTTAAAAATAGATAAAAAATTGTAAAATTGCGATTTTCGAAAGAAATAATTTTTTGATTACACTCAAATTTCACACGAATATATCAATTCATAAAATAAAGGTTCTGTGAAAAATTCATTACAATCGGATAAAGCATGTAGGTGTTATAAGTTAAAGAAATATCTTTAAAAATCGAAAAAAATCGTAAAATTGCGATTTTCATAAGAAATAATCTTTCGATTGCGCTCAAAAACGTGGCAGTTCTAAGTTCATGGATTTCGAAGGTCCCCATAAAATTTCATCACGATTGGAGTATCAGTTTAGCCGAAATACACACACAAAAATACAAACAAAAAAAACAAAGGAAAAAAAAGAAAAACACTCCGGATTTTTTTCTCTAGTGTAGTGAAATGGAATCTTTACTTCGCTCGCTACGCTCATCAAAAAAAACAAAAAAAAACACACAAAGTGAAATTGAAGTCTTCGCTTCGCTCATCCAATGAACGTTGTAGTTCCACCCGTTTGGTCAGAATCGGCCCAAATGTCAGGAAAATATCGCACTAAAAATCGAAAAAAATCGAAAAAGAAAGATATTCATGAGAAATATTTCTTCAATTGTATCCAAAAACAATACAGTTCTAAGTTCAGAGATTTCGAAGGTCCCCTCAAATTTTCATCAAGATCGGATATGACGTTTGCCTGGTAGAGAACGAAAATACAGACAAAAATACAAAAAAAAACAAAAAAAAAAACATTGGAGCTAAATTTTTTGAGGGGTCAGTGAAATTGAAGTCTTCGCTTCGCTCATCCAATAAAATTAATTACTATTATTAACTATAGAAGATAATTAGACGAGGGAGCGCAGCGACTGAAGTCTGTGAGTGAGTGAGTGAGTGAGTGAGTGAGTGAGTGAGTGAGTGAGTGAGTGAGTGAGTGAGTGAGTGAGTGAGTGAGTGAGTGAGTGAGTGAGTGAGTGAGTGAGTGAGTGAGTGAGTGAGTGAGTGAGTGAGTGAGTGAGTAAGTGAGTGAGTGAGTGAGTGAGTGAGTGAGTGAGTGAGTGACTTCGCTCTAGAACGGCCGAACGACTAAACAATTGAGCTGAAATTTTAAACAGGCATCTGTTACAAGTATTTAGCATGCAGTTAACATTTTGAGCAAAATCCGTTACGATTAAAACTCACAATAAATAATAAATTACTAGGAAAACGCTGAAGTCCCGCCGCGTTGTTGGATGAGCGTAATTGGTGCATTGAGCTGCCATGTGTTATGCGAATTTTCTGTTGTTCTGTGGCAAAATCATTACTAAGTTGAAATTTTTTTTAAATTAAATGAAATTAAATTAAAAATAAGCTTATTTTTTTTTTCTTTTAATTAATCGTAATTGTTAAAAAAATCGTAAAATTGCGATTTTTATAAGAAATAATTTCTCGATTGCGCTCAAATTTTACACAAATATATTAATTCATAAAATAAAGGTTCTGCGAAAAAATCATTACAATCGGATAAAGCATGTAGGTGTTATAAGTCAAAGAATTGTTTAAAAAAAGAAAAAAACTGTAAAATTTCGATTTTTATGATAAATATTTTTTCAATTGCGCTCAAATTTCACAAAAATATCTTAATTCATAAAATAAAGGTTCTTTGCAAAAATCATTAAAATCGGAAAAAGCATGTAGGTGTTATAAGCCGAAGAAATTTTTTAAAAATTGAAAAAAATCGTAAAATTGCGATTTTCATGAGAAAAAAATTTCCGATTGCGCTCAAAAACGTGGCAGTTCTAAGTTCAGAGATTTCGAAGGCCTCCATAAAATTTCATCGCAATCGGAGTATCGGTTTAGCCGGAATCGTGTGGACAAACAGAAAAAAATACAAAAAGAAAAAAAGAAAAAAAAAAAAAAAAAAACATTCCGGATTTTTTTCTCCAGTGTAGTGAAATGGAATCTTCGCTTCGCTCATCCAAAAAATAGGCTAAGAGGCATTGTGTGGCTCGTTGGTCTTGTTGTTAGCTTATCTGCTTCCAATGCAGAAGGTCCAGGATTCGATTCCCGCCAAAGTCAGAAGTTTTTTAACTTCTGATTTGGACTTAAGTCCATCAGTTCGTGCCTTAGGAGTTTGTAAACGGTGACTTTGGAGCCGTCCTAGCAACGAAGCACACAATAAATTCAGAGTTGTTCTGAATCGGCCTTGTTGATTCTGGCGTTGATCCGCGGGTGTTCGCACTGTCCATACCACTGATTGCTATATTTCCTATTAAAAATATCGATCTTTGGTTGGTTATCGCTCACTCGTCGATTGCGTAGGGGCCTACAGGGTAGGCTTAGTCGGTTTGATTTACAGTCCCCCACTGAAAATCAGTTATATAACTGAGTGGGTAGACTCTAAATACAATTTAATTACTTATTTTATTTGATGTCACATTTAATTTAACGGCAATGTTTTTAGTTTTTGAACAAATTATTTTTATCAAATCATATTTGCATGCAGTGACCAAGGTGTATCGAATCTTACACGCTCAAGGTTACCTAAAAATCCGCTCGGAGTTTGAGTAAATCTTGCAATCATTACTCGTATTTCGTACTGGATATGTTTTCCACAGTATTGTATGCATCTCAAAACATATTCCATATAGGAACTTTTCCAGAAATAATAAAATAATCCAGAAATAACAAAATCTAACCAGACCGTTGTTTGAACCCGAGGGTCTCCCATATTCCGGGTATACAGGCGCTTTAGGCAACTAGACTAAGAAAACGTCAAAGTCGTTGTTAGACGAGTGAGAGAGTCATGACTGTGTTGAGTACACGGGAACATTTGCATTTAACTTGATTGATATTTTATATAAGGTATAAACGATATGGTTTTAAGTTTAGTTGGTACAAGGGCACGTCAACTGTAAGCCCATAATGCGCCACTCTAGCCTATGATAAGCTATACACTCAAAACCGAAAAGTTAGAAAATTCGACCCCTAGGAGGATATCACCTGTTCGACCCCTGTTTTTAGAGGGTCGACCATTCGACCCCTTCGAAAACAAGGTATAATAATCGACCGCTATAAGGCGAATAAATGCACTCGTAGGAGTAGATTAATCCCACTCTAGAGTGAGGTTATTGTTACCTATAGGTTCTAAAATAGGGCCCTTTAAGAGATTATGATTGACTCGTAAGGCTCTAGAGTGGGGTTTTTGTCACCTATAGGTTCTAAAATAAGGCCCTTTAAGAGATAATGATCGACCCGTAAGGGTAGATTAAGCCCACTCTAGAGTGGGGTTATTGTCACCTATAGGTTCTTAAATAAGGCCTTTTAAGAGAGTATTATCGACCCGTAGGGGTAGATTAACCCCAATCTCGATAGACCTCCAAGAAGATTATTTCGTCTTGTAAGGGTCGATTTTATTACCCCTGATGTAAGCAAAAATTTCGACCCGTCCGATTTCTACTTTAGTCTTCAGGTTGAAATTTCGGCTCCTGTAGTGGGATTAATGGAACCTTACAATTATTTACTTTAGTAATTAAACAGTGATGATGAATGTTCCTGTAAGAAAGACATGCATCATTGAATAACCAGTAGAAAGATTAATATTACATATAAATTTCATAATGTTAAAATCTCGGAACTCAGCGAGGCTCGAACCTGGGACACCTGAGAAAGAGTAAACACTGTCCTAGTCATTAAACCCAACACACCAAGACACCATATAACTAAAGCGCGTCTGTAGTAATACACCTCAAGATACCTACAGGGTTGGCTTGGTCGCTTTGATTTAATTAAAGTCCTCCACTGAAAATCAGTTATATAACTGAGTGGATAGACTCTAAATACAATTTATTTATTATTTATTTATTTATGCCTGCAGTTAGTTAGTAACCAACCTTCGAGGTATATATTTCGACCAGAGACGGTTGAGTTTTCCCATCTCAGAGGTGTTATTAGTTCGACCCGCAGAGTGATATCTATCTACCCTTAGAGGTATATTATTCTTCCCCTAGGAGACGAACAGATACACCTCAAGATGTGATTATTATGCCCGCAGTTAGTTAGTAATCAACCTATGAGGTATATATTTCGACCAGAGACGGTTGAGTTTTCACCTCTCAGAGGTCGTATTTGTTCGACCCGCAAAGTGATATTTATCGACTCTTAGAGGTATATTATTCTTCCCCTAGGAGACGAACAGAAACACCTCAAGATGTGATTATTATGCCCGCAGTTAGTTAGTAATCAACCTATGGGGTATATATTTCGACCAGAGACGGTTGAGTTTTCACCTCTCAGAGGTGTTATTAGTTCGGCCCGCAAAGTGATATTTATCGACTCTTAGAGGTATATTATTCTTCCCCTAGGAGACGAACAGATACACCTCAAGATGTGATTATTATGCCCGCAGTCAGTTAGTAATCAACCTATGAGGTATATATTTCGACCAGAGACGGTTGAGTTTTCACCTCTCAGAGGTCGTATTTGTTCGACCCGCAAAGTGATATCCATCGACTCTTAAAGGTATATTATTCTACCCCTTGGAGAATAATTTTATTCCTCTACTGGTTTAATATTATCTCCATTTGAATTCATTAATTACCTTTGAGAGTTCAAATTTCGAACTCTATTGGCAGGTTTTTAACTTTCCATGGGTCTATTATTTAGGCTTTCGAGGGCGTGTATTTATCCGATTCTCGGTCGAATATCTCCACTTAGAGGTCAATGAATATACCTCCACGGGAAGATTTTTGTCATGTTAGAGGTATTTCCCATTATCTACCCCTACAGGTAGTTCTTGGTTGATTTGGGTTCAATATTATACCTTTTTAGGAAATTCGCCTGTCTGAGGAACATTTTTCGACCCTTAGTTACCCTTTCTTACCCCATTCTACCAACTTATACCCTTGGGTAGAATTTTCAACCCGTACTTACCCCGATCGACCCCATAATCGACCCCTTTCGACCTTTTTCATTCTGAGTGTAGGGAGGAAAGAACCATGCTGGATCCAGCCTTAGGTAGGAAGAGGAAATGGAATGTTCCCAGGTACGCAACACATGGTTCACTCACTCGTCTTACAACGACTTTGGCGTTTTCCTAGCTATTTCTACCAATGTATTATTTGCATTATTTAACTTTTGTCTTCATTGTACACACACATAACAAAAACTTGTAGAAATACAGCCAAACCTTACACACTCAAAAGGAATGAGATCTAAAAAGGGCCAAGCTCATCTACCCTTCCACATAAACGTACAGTGTCCCATAACAGCATCCTCGAAAAGCTTGGCAAAATAGAATTTGCGATTATTAATTTAACGTAATAGTTTATCCAAGTTCTTTTTTTCTAATTAATTTAAACGTAATAACATGCAAATTCTATTTTGCCAAGCTTTTCGAGGATGCTGTTATGGGACACTGTACGTTTATGTGGAAGGGTAGATGAGCTTGGCCCTTTTTTAGATCTCATTCCTTTTGAGTGTGTAAGGTTTGGCTGTATTTCTACAAGTTTTTGTTATGTGTGTGATCTCATTACTTTTTCAAGTTCCATTACAAAATTATTTGCTAAAATATAATATTTTTATCAAAGTTGATTTAAATTCTATGGTATTAGCAGTAACAATATAGGATGTAAAATATCTAGACCCGGATTCATGTACATCCTGGGTATAGGTGGTATAACCATGGTATAACGACGGTATAAGGACTGGACCCCAATTCTTGAGTTCGTGGGAGATGAGTTGAAAACGCAATTTGAAAACGAAGTCGTTTTCGTTTTCGAAGGAATTGGTATTCTTGAACGGTATCGTGGAAAACGTCATGGGTTGTGAGTTGAAAGCATTGATATTAATTAAACCCCTATAGTAGGCTAGATTAGCAGTCTCCTATACCTCCGCACAGGCGCGAGCGTAGCAAATTGAAGACTCAACCGGCCCATTTCAAGATGGCGATTTGGTGTTTTAATTTATGCTTTTTTAATGCAATAAAGTATTTTACTGGATTGTTTGATATGGTTTTAGCTTGTGCAGCATGGTATTAAACAAAAGAAACAATACGAAGTGATTGCATAAGGGAATTTAGTAATCATTTGGTGTTAAAGGCTAGTATGCTTACCTGTCAACCTGGCGGCAATCTTGAGAACTATTTGGCCACAAATCGCTCCCATTTGATTAACATGTAAACTGTCATTTTAAGATGGCTTCTAATTGTACCGGAAGTGGACCACCGACTGCTGGTCTAGCCAATTATATAGGATGTCTATGGTTGAAAGAGTATCACGAAATCCAAACACTGAAAGATTGCGTATAGCAAAGAGCTCGAAAAAGTTCATATTTATTCTGATGGCAGTGCCTTCATAAACGCGGGCCAATCGAAAGACAAGTTGTATGAAATGATTTGATTGTTGCAATTATGTAAACAAACAGTTGAGCAAGTTCATATCAGAACAATGTTGTGCTGGCATAGGGTTGGCTAGGCTTGTCAAACATGTAATGTAAGTATGAATTTTACTAGTCCTATAGCCAAATGGAACTTTAGACCTACACTTTTGCATTATAAATAATTTTCCACATCTGGGCCTAGGCCAGGACGGTTTCTGATTTGTTTTATGAGAGTATAATGACACCTTTTCTCGTTCCACACAAAAAAGAAAAATTTTAAATGTCCGCTATTTGTTTACGTATCGCACTTTCCCGCCTAACTCTGCTTATACCGTCAACAAGTGTCAAGTAACTATGGTTACTTGTTGATTGTATGCCAAGTGTTTAAGGCTTATTTTAAAACCTTTATTTGGAAGCCTTCCAACAAACTTTTTCAACTTTTTTTTTCAAAAGAGACTATATTTCTATAACCTTAATGTCCATGTAAAATATGAACATTGTAGTCCCACTCGTCTGGTCAGAATCGCGGGCCGACGTATTAGATGTTAGCAGTAGCAGTAGTAGGCAGTAGTAGGCAGTAGCAGTAGCTAACATCCTTAAAGTGATTTTGAGCATGTTTCAAGCTATTTTTTAACCAAGAAGGAATAATCGTACCCCAATAAAATTTGGCATGTGTTGTCAGGTACCTAAATCCCCTCGATTGTGATAGTTTTCAAGTTCACATCACGTTACATGACGGCTGGGTAACACCTCGAAATCACCCCAACTCTGCTTGGTGTATAAGGTGCTTGAGTGTGTAGCGCACCGCGGCTTGGCTGCGGCGCCCTAACGGGCACCTAGATAATGTAGGTTCTTTATTACTTTCGTAATATTGTAAACTCTTTACACATAATCTGACAAACAAGATTGTATTATATAGCTGTATGCATATTATAGAAATAAAACATTTATTTTATTAAGTATGATGATTTGTTGATGTGCAATAGATTGTTACTATAACAGGACGTTATATTTCACAAACACCTCCAAAAAAGTAAGAACAATGATACATAGCGGATGTATTTCAATCTTGCCCATATGGGAACTCATTCCATGTTGAAATGACTGCCCATCTATCACTACTTTATCTCAACATGTCTTCCACAGACCCCTAGACATGCTAGGCCTCGGAGAACTCACCGAAGTACTTGCAGCCTTGCTAGCAGTGGCCATTTTCTTTCTTTGGAGGGTGCTCAGTGAGAAACCCTCGTCGGATCAGATACCCGGACCTCGTGGGTTACCGATCTTCGGCGTTTTCTTCGAGGTGCTACTCTGCAAACAAGAAGGTGTGTGTGGAGCACGCTGGCTGGGTGTGTGGCGGTCTGCGTCTTCCACGCTGTCTGCCACACACTCGAGCATATGGCAACCAGGGAACTAAACCTCATTTAAAGCATAATGCTACGAGCGCGATGTTTGTGTATGGCGCTGGGGCTGGGGATTATGAAACTCATATGTTCAACCCTTGGCGAGGAACTCAACATTGATCTGTAATTCTTCACCATTCTCGTTCCACAGACTTGTACCAAAAAGCTGGACAATGGGTTCAAGAATACGGCCCTATTGTAAGAATCAAAGCTTTGGGTGTAGAACGGATCTTGCTGACGGGTCCGGAAGAAATTGAGGTAAATATATTAATTTGGCCGAACTCTTATAACTATTTTGGTTTCAAAATAATTTCTCACTGTTTTTCAAAGTTGATATGATATGTTTATTTTAAGCATTGGATTCGCAATGCATTGTACAGAATTCCGGGCCAAAATATAACAAAAGTACATTTTGACGGTGGATTTAAACAAACGTTTACAACTGTTCATAGTATGGGCAACCATTCAATCAGAAATGTATATTATATTTACAAAATAAGATATTTTATTTAATTTGACGACAGTAACAAAAGTCAAGGGAAACTGGACGAAATAAACAAATAATAAATAAATTGGTGTTGAGAGTCTGCTTATACTCTGACTTCAATCATGCCTTCCATGCCGGTACAGACGTCATAGATGAGCGACCAATGACCAACCAGAAATCGACATTTGGAATAGAAAACAGTGACAACTGGCTGGGCACGATTCACCGTCAGTGACGTCAGAATCAAAAAGACTAATTTATCTCGGAACAAATTCAATTTATAATTTATGTGCTTTGTTACTAGGACGCATCCAAAGGCACCGTTTACACATATTCTATCCTGTATCTAAACCGGAGATAAAACACGTGACCTTCTGCATTAGAAGCATAATTTCAAAAATAATTAACACCCAAAATAAAAACGATGGCTGTAATAAGTGCCTTACACTCACATGCAATGAAAATTACAATTCACGGTTCCACGCGTGTTAGAGTATGAAGGCCGTACCGCAATAAACTTCCTTCATAACACTTACGCATTGACTTCAATTGAATTGGAATGATCATTTCGCAATTGACGAATTTGAGAATTGCATTTTAATTAAATTATTGCGCTTGACATAATTAAAAACCGTAGTCTCAATGTGATTTATTTCCCAGCAATAATAAAGACCAGTGATGAGAGTTGTCAAATTGAATTTGCAATAATTTTCAAATTAAAGGTAACTGGGAAACATGGCTGAATATTGGTAGTTACTCTACTGATGCACATCTGAGTACAGTTCTTCGAAGCCTAGTTTCTTTAAAATTATGAAAGCAACAAGTCATAACAAAGATAGCCATTCAGCATCGGCAGCTTACAAAGTAGAAAATTTACCGCATTGAATATGAATTCCCATAGTTTTAATTTAACAGCAACATTCAAATTACAAAATTTATCGTTACGGTTGCAAATCTACTGGTGAATTACCTGAGTGATAATTTTTACGATAGATCCACATCACTAATAGGGATAAACCTACGTTTAACGTTGAGTATGCAAACCATCGATGAATGCAAACAGATAAATATCTCCAGCATGTGAAATATATTAACATCGAATTATAGAAACTTAGTGTGTACAAAGGATTAACATCAACTAATTAGATATCAAATCAGTTTCAAGAAATATGCAAATTAATGAAGAATTAAAATAATATTTCTTATTTCCAGGTTGTGCTGAATAGCAAGGAAAATATAACCAAGGACGCAGCTACAGAATTCCTACATCCTTGGCTGGGTACTGGCTTGATCACGAGCACAGGTGCGTGTGCGTGTATCATGTGCTTGCACATGGACACCCCTAACAGTAGACAATCAATCGGCAGACGGTAAAAATATCAGGCAGAAATATTAAAGGCTTAACAGAAAAAAATAACTCTATATTTAGATTCGAATCACCCAATTAAAACAACTGACAGTTTTAGTGATACATTGTTAGTCCGATGATCACGAAACTGGAAAATACAGTCATGTCCTGCTTTATTAAAACTGTTATGACGTAAATAATGTGAGTGGATTGTGGGGGTAGACGAAAATGCGAATGTATTTATTTTCTAACTAGGAAAACGCTAAAGTCCCGCCGCGTTGATGGATGAGCTTTTTTGTAAGTTTTTAGTTTGCGTAGGACCATATTTCCTTTGCAAGTGCTTTTTGAATGCATTGTAGGTGATTGTTGTCAAGTTTCTATTGTTACTTGTTAATTGTTATTATAAACCTCAAAAAACTCATATTTAAACCTTTATTCTATGGATTCTGGCGAACTTTTTCAACTTTTTCTTTCAGAAAGCAACACATCACCATTACCTTAATGCCCATATGAAATATGAACGTTGTAGCCCCACCCGTTTGGTCAGAATCGGCAAAAATGTCACGAAAATATCGCACTAAAAATCGAAAAAAAATCGTAAAAGTACGATATTCATGAGAAATATTTCTTCGATTGTACCCAAAAACGTAGCAAGTCTAAGTTCAGAGATTTGGAAGGTCCCTCAAATTTTCATAAAGATCGCATATTATGCCGTTGGCCCGGTAGAGAGCGAACAAACAGACAGAAAAACAAACAAAAAACACCCGAGCTAAATTTTTTGGGCGGTCGGTGAAATTGAAGTCTTCGCTTCGCTCATCCAATTATTGATAAAGCTGTAATTTCGTTTTAAGCCCTTGTGTTTAACATGCATTGTTCCCTCATAACTTACGTCTGGAGAAAATACAGCAGATTATATAACTTAAGAGTGGGATGGGACAATTTATAATAAGAAATTAATGTATTGTGAGATAACACACAGGCAGCAAGTGGCGTTCCCGGAGGAAGATGTTGGACCCCGCCTTCCACTACAAGATCCTGGAGAACTTTGTTCCCGTGTTCAACGCGAACAGCGCGATCCTGGTGGACAAACTGAGAGAACACACCCAGGACGAGTACGTCGAGATCAACGAGTATGCTGCGCTCTGCGCCTTGGATGTCATCTGTGGTGAGACTTACTTTCAGAATTAATCTTACTAGAAGAAGATGTGCCATACCTAACAATCATGCAATTTACTCATTTAAAAGCAATACAATTAATATAGAATAACGATGCATTTGTGATAGGAAACATAGTATTGATATTGTGTTAAGTTGTAAGTATCGATCAGTCTTGTGCATCAATAGATACGTTAAGCAATAAATTGTTTCCGTTGCAAATATTGCTAGATCCACACTACCGGGGATTGAATCCCCAGACTTAAGTGATCTAGTGGCTATAATTAGGGCTGTGCGGGTAGAAGTATTGACAGTCTATTGGGTTCGGGTACTAAACTGCTTCCGGTTTTCCGGTCAAGTCGGGAAAAGACGACCGTTTTAGTAGGCCTACTGCGTGTAAAAATGGGCCATGAATAAAACTTGTGAATAATCAACTATTATATTGCATTATAATTTCACTATTATATTATAAATTAGATTCATTTCTTTCTATTGTTTGGATTTATATTGAATGGCATTTAAAATAATAATATAGGCCTATAGTCTGTAAATTAAAAACTATCTGGACTGGCACCTCCACCAATAAATATTGTAAAACCTGAACCGGCACCTCCACCATCCCCCCAAAATAACATTGGTTCGTTAGATTATTGTACACTCTTGTTTGACGATCGGGTCAGAACCCAAATACCCGACCCGACCCGAGACTTCGGGAACCCACACACCACTAGCTTTAATATTCTACAGACCGAGGTTAAATCCCTGGCACAGTTGGAATTGTATTGTATTCCTACTAATTATTATCGAATCGCGATATTACATTGTTGATAATCACTGCATCCTATCGTAGACATGATCAGTAAGTAAATTTAGAAATCTAGCATTCATCCAACTGATTATTTCTTCTAGAAACTACGTTGGGCACCTCAGTTCGCGCCCAGGAGGGAGGAGAGTCAGAATACGTCACAGCTGTCAAACAGTAGGCACCTCTTATTCACTTATTATAAATTACATTACAAACATGTTGTGTTTGGAATGTTTTAAACACAAAAGCTAGGTTGTAATTTCAAAGTTTTAATGTATTTACTTAGTAGGGATTTGGTCTGATTTCCAATATTAGCAGATAGGATTACCCACTTACAAAGAGTTATAGAATTTCTCGAACACATTTCACAAAACATCTCGGAGCCTTTAAAAAATGATAACTATCTCACAAATACACAACTATCTACAACCGACGTTGAATGGTATTCTTGGTGGAGCTGAAGTTTAAAATAAATTGAAGAGGCGATATTTGCAGTGTATAAGGAGTATCCCACACATAACAAAAACTTGTAAAAATACAGCCAAACCTTACACACTCAAAAGAAATAGATCTAAAAAAAAAGGGCCAAGCTCATCTACCCTTCCACATTTGCGCATTCTTAATTCATAAACATACAGTGTCCCGTAACAACATCCTTGAAAAGCTTGGCAAAATAGAATTTGCAACTATTAATTTAAACGTAATAGTTCATCCAAATTCTTTTTTTCTAATTAATTTTAACGTAATGGTCATGCAAATTCTATTTTGCCAAGCTTTTCAAGGATGTTGTTACGGGACACTGTACGTTTATGAATTAAGAATGCGCAAATGTGGGAGGGTAGATGAGCTTGGCCCTTTTTTTTAGATCTCATTTCTTTTGAGTGTGTAAGGTTTGGCTGTATTTTTACAAGTTTTTGTTATGTGTGGGATCTCATTACTTTTTCAAGTTCCATTGCAAAATTATTTGTTAAAATAATATAATTTTATCAAAGTCGATTTAATTGCTATGGTATTACCAATTAACAATAGAATGAAAAAATATAGTGGTCCAAAAACTTGCTTTTTGTAAACAATGTAGGCGATTATTGTCACGTAACTTTTGTTACTTGTTGATTTTATGCCTGTAAAAGGCTTATTTTTAAACCTTTATTTGGAAGCCTTCCAGCAATTTTTTTTTAAACTTTTTCTTTCAAAGGGAATTACATCACTATTACCTTAATGTCCATGTAAAATATGAACGTTGTAGCCCCACCCGTTTGGTCAGAATCGCTGGGCAATCGAAACTGACGAATTAGATAGTAGCCAGTAGCCAGTAGCCAGTATAGTAACTAACATCCTTAAAGTGATTTTGAGCATGTTTCAAGTCATTTTTTCACCAAGAAGGAATGCCCGTACCCCAACTAAATTTGGTATGTGTTGTCGGATACCTAAATCCGCTCGATTTTGATAGTTTTCAAGTTCACATCACGTTTCATGACGGCTGGGTGACACCTCGAAATCACCCCAACTCTGCTTGCTGTATAAGGTGCCTGAGTGTGTAGCGCACCGCGGCTTGGCTGCGGCGCCCTAACGGGCACCTAGATAAGGAACATTTTGAAAAATTTTGATTTCGTAATAGAGCCATGTTTCAATTCCATTCGCCATGGTTTTAACCGACAGTGTTGGCTCGAACGCTAAGCGCTCGACTCTGATTCGGGAGGTCCCGGGTTCGAATCCCGTCGAGACCGGCAATCATGACTGAAGTTTTTTTCCGATGTTTTCTTCAGTCGTTAATGCGAATGCAAGAGATTGAGTACTCTTAAACAGCCCTCGGACATCCCTTCACAATTGTCCTATCCGCAACATATACCTAGTTCATTTGAAGAGGGGCATATTGCCCCCTATAACAGGTTGAATTCCCACTATAAAAAAACTTAGTTTTACTTTGTTGCACATTTGAAAAAGACTGCAAAACACGGTCGATTCATCTTACTGTGTATTTTGAACCAATGTCTGTGAGTCTAGCAAGCTTTCTTTTCTTTTCAGAATGTTCGATGTCTTCCAGCAGCGGTTCTTGCTACCCTGGCTACATCTTGACTTCATCTTCCGCCTGACGTCTCTTTACAGAAAACAGCAGACACTTCTCGCGATACTGAACGGTTTCAGTAGAGAGGTAAGAGACGTCAATACTCAGTTATTTATTCAAACTGTCTAGGTTTAAAATAAGTTATTTTGATGTAGTTCTGGAATCTTTTACAAAAAATATCATGGTTATCTATTGTTTAAAATAAAGTTTTTTTCGTTTTCAGATAATCGAAGAGAGGAGATCTGTGCATCGAACACACTCGTGGTCTGCGGGCCGGGACACTGCTAATGGTAGGCCTTCGTGACATCTAGACTTGAAATTGGCAAACTGAAAGAGTGGCTCTCTATCACTTATATTAAGAATTTAATAATCTTTACCCCAAGTAAAAAAAACAAAACAAGTATTGTTTGCTGTAATATGTTGTTCTCTAAAATATAATTTATTGATCCATTTCAAATGACCACGTTCGTATGTACAAACATTTTTTAGTCCCTTTCTTTAAAAATGATGAATACTAGAAAAACGCCACAGTCGTTGTTACACGAGTGAGTGAGCCATGAGCCACTCCCTTTCCTCTGCCAACCCCAACCCCAGGCCCAGGCTTGATCTAGATAGCACGGCTAGGCGAGGAAATTATAGCTGCTATAGGACGCATAATTATTGAGTAACTGGCAAGATGCGTACGACACGCTGGAATGACTTTTAATTTGAAGTATGGGTAGTATGGGTCCAAAAGAATGTTTACCAAAATCGGTCAATGGCAACCCCCCAGATGACGTCATCAAGATGGCGGCGGGCGACATGTGTCCGTTCCTCATTATTTTATCAGTCATTGGTGAGAACGACATGTACTCGACGTGGTTTTTCATTATTAGAATCTAATCAAACAGTTCATGTAATCAATTAATAACGATTAAAGGACGGATTTTGCTCATTTTGTCACCAGTTCTCAGTACTGGTCACGGATGTCTGTTTAAAATTTTAGCTCAATCTGTTGGCCATTCGGCCGTTTGGAATCGAACAAACATTTTGCAAACATTGTCACAACGAAGACCCGTTCGACTTGCGTTGTAAGACTGATTCGATGCACTCACTCATCTTATCATGGAGTTTAAACCCCTCAAACTCCATGATCTAATATTGTTAATTTACATTTTTATTATAGACAACACTACCAAACTAAATTTCCTGGACATTTTGATCGAAATATCAGTTAAAGAAGGAACATTAACAAATACGGATATTCAGGATGAAGTAAATACCATCATGGTTGCTGGACACGACACCACTGCAGCTGCCATCTCCTGGACACTTTTCTTACTAGGATCTCATCATCACATTCAGGTACATAACTCTTGGTAAACACAGTGTTCATCATCATTACCCATCACCGTTTCCTGCTTCAGCAGGATCAGCTTGGGTTTAGCAAACACATTTTTCCAATTCTTTCTATCCTCCCACAATCGTATATCTTCCTCATCTTCCCAGCTCTCTCCTCTTGCTCCAAGTCTCCTGCTATGGTGTCCTTCCATCTCTTCCTTGGCCTCCCAATAGTCTTCCTTCTTCAGTTCTTCTTTTATAAATTCTCTTGGGCATCCTATATCTTCGACCATTCGTTTCATATGTACATACCATCTCAACCGTGTCTTTTCCATCCTGTCAGTCAACTTCTCTACACCCAGCATTTCTCTAATGTTCACGTTCTTTATTCTGTCCCTTCTCGTCTTGCCCACTGTGCTTCTCAGGAATCTCATCTCTGCCGCCTGCATCTGACTCTCATCTCCCACAGTCCAGGTTTCTGCTGCATACATAGCCTACACACACCATTATCTGATATGTTTCGCAATATAATTTGTTACGATTTGCCCAAGAATAAAGTATTCTAGTCCGGATATTGTATTATTTTCAAAGCTCTAGTCCATTTGATTTAAATCGGATTAATTTGATTAATTTAAATTCCCATTTAATCGGTAAATATCACACTTGTTTTCATTTTGTCTGTTTTACTAGGTAGTTACTACATAAACTAAATAGGCCCAAACAAACTAATAATGTGGCATAATGACAAATGAATTACTAATAATTAGGCTAAGTGACACCACCACAATTTTTTTAAGTTTTAACATAATGGAAAGAAAATTTTAATGTTTGAATTGGAAGCTTAATAATTCAAATGAGTAAGATGTGACCCATGCCTAAACTTTCAAATTATAAACAACTTTATTAACCACAAATCACACGAGGGTCTGGTCGATTGTTACTTAATAGCAAACTCATCCCCAATGTGATGCATATAACTTAGGAGAATATATGCCTATAGGGTAGTCGATTTTAAATTTGTAAGTATGGATGGTAGGGTAGGGTCTGTCTGTCTGTTCCTAAAACCATGTTTTTGGTTGGTCTAGCACTGTATATAGGCCACTTTAGAAAGATGTCAATGGATTAAAATCAACTGATCTAAATCTGATTTAAATTGTTTGATTAAAATAAATTTTACCCTAGTTATTAATTTGTATGACAGGACAAAGTGGTGTCAGAGCTGACTGGCATCTTCGGTTCGGACCGACGAGAGCCGACAATGGCCGACCTCCAGAGCATGACGTACTTGGACATGGTGATCAAGGAGGCCTTGCGTTTGTATCCGAGCTCGCCTCTCATTTCTCGAGAACTTCAGACCGAGCTCAAGATAGGTAGACAACATTTTCAGTCGTGTTGGTTGTACTTAAACTAGGGAAACGCCAAAGTCGTTGTTAGACGAGTGAGTGAGCCATGTGTTGAGTACCCGGTAACATTTCTTTGCTTCCCCTCACCTTAGGCCTCCCTAGCCTATCTTAGAGGCTAAAGTGGCGCATTATGACCTTACAGTTGACGCGCCCTTACACCAACTAAACTTAAAACCCTATTAGAGAAACGCCAAAGACGTTGTTAGACGACCCGGTAACATTCCTTTTCTTCCCCCTACCTTAGGCCTCCCTAGCCTATCATAGGCTACAGTGGAGCATTACGGCCTAAACTATGACCTAAACTTAAATATTCTATTATTTATACGAATATTATAATCAAACTTAAATGCAAATGTTCCCGCGTACTCAACACATGACTCTCTCACTCGTCTAACAACGGCTTTGGCGTTTCCCTAGTCGAGTTGGCTAAAGCGCCCTTATAGCCGAAATGTGGGAGACGTGGGTTCAATGGTCGGGAAAGATTTTGTAATTCCTGGATTGTATTTTTTAAATTATTTAACATGTTTTGAAATGCATATAACGTAGTGTAGTCCATCATCTGTGACAATACTATGGAAAACATAGCCAGTACGAAATACGTGAAAATATTGCAAGGTTTACTCAATCTACGAGCGGAATTTGGGGGTACCTTGACGTCCAACATTCGATTAACCTTGGACACGGCATTTCACAGCCAGGTAAATATCAAACAAAAAATATTATTTCAAAATGAAAACCATTGTCGTTAAAATAATTCCTATACATTTCAACGAATTTTTCAGTTTTTTATTTCTTGCAGGTTTAAATCGCAACGGATTGTGCTCATTTTGTTAGCAGTTCTCAGTTACCTGGTCACAGATGTCTGTTAAAAATTTCAGCTCATAGACGTTCATTTAAGGAGCAAAAAAGGTTGAAGAACTCTCACAAAAGGGCGCAAATAGTATCATATACCATTTTTTCCCCAATACTATGAAGAATATTATGTTGTATGATACTTTTTAAGACCAGGAGCCGTTTTTACGTCACGACGTTTCGAACATGGCCGACGTCTATTTTTCCATCCAACGCAACGGCATGTTGTAATGGCTATATCATAAAAACTAATTAGCCGATCGATCCAAGTTTGGTTGCATTGTTTTTATTGAAATATTTCAAGTTTAAGTAATGTCTCGTTTGTGTATTTTGTTTAGAGGTATAGTCTGATTTTTACACAAATAGACCTGGCACACATGAACATTTTAGTGTTGCAGTGGTTTCGTTTCACTCTGGGGTCACAATATGTTTTCAATATTTATTTTGATGATTTGTTTTTACAAAATGATCTATTTCTAATCGAATGGCTATCTTCAATTTTCTATAAAAAAAATATTTTGGTAAAATTTTAATTTTTTGCGATTTGTTTGCAACGCGGTTTTTCAGCTATTTTATACAGCATGCCTATGACAATACTACACTTTCTTACAAAGTTTAGCCGTTTAAGTAAGAAATTATACTAATTTATGAACAACTCGTCTTTACTGTACATGTTGAAAAGATTTAATTTTACAAATTAAAGTAGGTATACTCAAATTGTAAAAAATAGACCTCCATAAAAGCTACTCTTTCCAAACAATAGTGATTACTGTTAATTAATCCACATAAAGCTATTTTAAAAATACTGTCAAAAATCTTTTGTTGTATCATAAGCTAGTGTAAGTATTTAAAAAAAATTATACGCCACACTTATTAGGCCTGTATAATATGGTTTAAAATAACAAAAAATCACCTTTCTATTGATCTACTTGGAAAATATTATTGTCGCGACATTGTCACCTGCAATGAACATAACAACTCATTATTTTACGTGTGTATTGATATATTCTCTACAATTTTTTCATATACACATTATTATCTCACCATTCTTCAAGGTTCATGGCTTTCAAGCCTCGAAGCTTTCTGAAGAAAAATTAAGGCTATTCCAGAGCACTCTTACCGATATTTTGAAAGTCAACGGAAAATGGCTGAAAGTTGGTTGGATGAAAGATGAACTTGAATAAAAAAGGGGGGAAAATAACTTTTTTTTTTTGACAGGACAAAAGCTATATTTTGGCCATTATATGCAAATTTCGGGTCATTTCGGAAATGAATGTTTTGGATGCATATTTAATTTTTTGCTATGATTTTTTTTTTATTGCTTCAACATACCTTTGTCTCTGGACTGAGTATAAGGGAAAATAATTTTCTGAAATAATGTTCGATGTACGATTTTTTTGTCACATGGTACAAAAAAGAGTTTTGAACCGGAACACGAAAAAAATCGTTCATCAAAAGTTATTTCATAAAATTAGTTTCCCTTGTACTCAGTCCAGAGACAATAAGGTGTGTTGAAGCAATAAAAAAAAATCATAACTAAAAATTAAATATTGCATCTAAAACATTCATTTCCGTAATGACCCAAAATTTGCATATTATTGCCAAAATAGAGCTTTTGACCCGTCCAAAAAAAGTTACTTTTTCCCCTTTTTTATTCAAGTTCATCTTTCATCCAACCAACTTTTAGCCATTTTCCGTTGACTTTCAAAATATCGGTAAGAGTGCTCTGGAATAGCCTTAATCTTCTGAATCATCTGAGTTTATCAACTCTTCAACTTCATCTTCGCTTTCTTCTTCATCTCGAAATTGGAACATGTTTAATTTTTTTCCTTACTTTAATTCGTGCGACAAGGAGTGGCGACTGGGAATTGTACTTAAATGCAATTAGAACTGTGAGTCCATGGTGCTTTGCATATGATCATTTAAATTACGCCAAGTACCTACCAATATACTTGGCAGACATGAGAAATATTTAAGATAAGCACCCAGATGTACACAAAGCATTTACAGATGGACACCTAAGTATACCACTGCAATCTGTTAATCCATTTGGAAGCATTCCTGTTGACCAGGAAATAGAAGAAACCGTAAACAAGGATACCCAAGGATACAGTGGTACTAGAGGATTTAGTAAAATTCAGGCTGCAGTTGACCGCTTTTATTTGATTTTGGGTATTAGAGCGTCCGTCGTTCCTTCAGCTCTTTACCAATGGCCAAAAGTCACGATCCATCGCACACACCGATCTTTCATCATCTGGGATCAAACGAGACAAAACATCTGTCTTGACTCTGTTCGACATTATGCAAACAGATTGGAATAAACCGTTTGAACACTCGCCGCTCATCAGCATATCAACTGGTGTGATAGCTGATATGAAAACAACCAAAGATTAACTACTAGCAAGAGAGATGGGCGAGTCGCATTATTCAGAATACAGGGAGAAGTATCTTTCGGGTGCAACTGAAGGCAACCAACAAGGGATTCCGGCATTAAAAAGAATGAAGCTCGGGACTTTCTCAGACATAAAAAACAAAATACTTTTAAAACAAAAGAGAAAGTAGTAATACTGCGTGCTGACAGGTGCTTATTTGCACACATGGCATTGGTTGCTCAGAACAGACGATTAGATTTGCGAGCTGTCCTTTGCCATCCACTCGGCCGCTTGCCATGGGCTCTAGCTTCAGCTGATGGCACTCCTCGAAAGACACAGAAATTAAGTCTGAAGAAAATCTAATTTAAAGATGCCAAAATTCTTGAGAATCAAGATATGCCAATTGACAATGCCTATACTTAAGTGGCGGAATGAGCTTAGTACAAAAGCTACCAGGCACCGTCCGGACATTTGAAGATGTATCTTTGCGTCTGTTTAGCAGAATGATAAAAGATACAGGAAATGCTAAGAGAATTGACATGGTAGACGTTTATTTAGACGTGTCAGTAAAAAATGCAGAGAGACTTAGAAGATTTGACTCAAGACCTCTCCCAAGGTACCAAAATATATTGTCTTTCCATCGAATAAGAAGCTGGCGAAACTTCTTATCAGCTCAGAAGGATCCAACAAAACCACGTGGTCGATTTCATTGTATCTGAATGGAGCAAAGGCGATAACAGGAAACGACTTGATGACAGGGAATTGTTTGTCACTTGTGCAACCAAATGCTTCCGTCTCAGTTCTCGGTCAGTTAGCGAAGTTGAAGAGCTAAAAACGACCCAAGAGGAAGCGGAAACACGACTGCTGCTCCATGCAAAACACCGCGGGTCCTGGATGTTCCAACATGTGATTAATAGTGATGACACTGATGTAGCCATTCTTGCATTACACCATATAACTATAAATGGCAAACTTGCACAAGATATTATTAAATCAGGTACTCACAATAGTCAGAAATGTTTCGAAATGACAGAGCTGCACAAAACATTGAGGTATGATGTGTGTACAGCACTCTTGGGTATGCATGCTGTTACAGGCTGTGATACCACAAGTGCTTTTGCTGGAAAAGGAAAATAATCGTCTGCCAAACTTATCATGAAATGAAGCGCGATGGCACTTTCCGTGTCGAAGCTTGGCCAACATATCGAGATAAATTTAAACACCTTGAAAGAGATTGTAGAATTTATTTGTATTTAATATGGAGGTAAGAAACAAAAAGATATCAACAACCTTAGATATTCAATTTTCTGCGCCATAAGAGGTAAGATAGAATCTCACAATCTTCCGCCATGTCAAAATACGGTCCATAAACATATCATCCGATCAAATTACCAAGCTGGTATATGGTATAGATAGAGCTTTAGAACAACAACCAGATGTCTCACCACCAGAAAAACACGGCTGGAAAATGAGCTAAGATAACCAATTGGAAATCGACTGGATGAGCGGTAATCCAGTACCTTTGGCCGTGCTCGAGCTTCTATCATGTACATGTACTCGCTAGTGTCTTCCAACAACATGCTGTGCCTTATTAATGGCCTTCGTTGCACCGACATGTGCAAAATTCAAACATGCTCCAATTTCCGAGATGAAGAAGAAAGCGAAGATGAAGTTGAAGAGTTGATAAACTCAGAAGATTAAGAAGATGATTTTCCTTCAGAAAGCTTCGAGCCTTGAAAGCCATGAAACTTGAAGAATGGTGAGATAATAATGTGTATATGAAAAAATTGTAGAGAATATATCAATACACACTTAAAATAATAAAGTTGTTATGTTCATTGCAGGCGACAATGTCGCGACAATAATATTTTCCAAGTAGATCAATAGAAAGGTGATTTTTTTGTTATTTAAAACCATATTATACAGGCCTAATAAGTGTGGTGTATAATTTTTTTTTAAATACTACACTAGCTTATGATACAACAAAAGATTTTTGACAGTATTTTTAAATAGCTTTATGTGGATTAACAGTAATCACTATTGTTTGGAAAGAGTAGCTTTTATGGAGGTCTATTTTTTACAATTTGAATATACCTACTTTAATTTGTAAAATTAAATCTTTTCAACATGTACAGTAAAGACGAGTTGTTCATAAATTAGTATAATTTCTTACTTAAACGGCTAAACTTTGTAAGAAAGTGTAGTATTGTCATAGGCATGCTGTATAAAATAGCTGAAAAACCGCGTTGCAACAAATCGCAAAAAAATTAAAATTTTACCAAAATATTTTTTTTATAGAAAATTGAAGATAGCCATTCGATTAGAAATAGATCATTTTGTAAAAACAAATCATCAAAATAAATATTGAAAACATATTGTGACCCCAGAGTGAAACGAAACCACTGCAACACTAAAATGTTCATGTGTGCCAGGTCTATTTGTGTAAAAATCAGACTATACCTCTAAACAAAATACACAAACGAGACATTATTTAAACTTGAAATATTTCAATTAAAACAATGCATCCAAACTTGGATCGATCGGTTAAGTAGTTTTTTTTAGATATAGCCATTACAACATGCCGTTGCGTAAGATGAAAAAATAAACGACGGCTTTGTTCGAAACGTCGTGACGCAAGAACGGCTCCTGGTCTTAAAAAGTATCATACAACATAATATTCTTCATAGTATTGGGAAAAAAATCGTATATGATACTATTTGCGCGCTTTTGTGAGAGTTCTTTTCCCTCTAAATGAATGCCTATCAGTCTATTTGGCCGTTCGGCCGTATGGGACCGGACAGACAGACATTTAACATTTAACATTTAACACACAGAATTAATCACGACCAAGGCCCGATCGAGTAGCGTTGTAGACTACGTTCGCTGCGCTCACTCGTCTAACCAGCACATAAGATCGTTTCAAATCATTTAAGTTGTGGTAACCCTAGAGAAAATATGTTTCGGATGTAAATGTTTTGATCTTCAAGCAAGTACTATTTTGCTTGCTTTTGTTTACCTACTGAGCTGCTGCAACTCATAACAGGCTTCAAGTGTGATATTCTGGGTTGGCAACTTTTCAATGCAAGCTAAAAGTTAAAGTAAGACAGTCTTGTTGGAGAATTGCGTGGTGAACGTGTTTACAGTGTTGTTCTGGGTACATCATATTGAAGGTCAACTATGATTAGCGATGTCCAAAGCATGGACTGAACAATCCAGCGTTCGAAAACGCTTTCTATTATTACATCACCTAGATGGCACATCTGATTTGAGAGTAGTGGTTGTTTGTGTTTTTTTTATTGTTTACTTTGAATGTATCTCTATTTTTAGGGATCGTAGCTTCAGTTTATGAATCTCCTTTCTGCACGTCTGTCGTGGAAAAAAAACAGAACATGCCCAACGATTGACATTGTGTGTTAATGACGTTCAACCTTCAAGAAGGATTGTATAGAATGTTTTTGGACAGCGTGGAGCTATCACCACCAAAAGTTGATATTTCTATAAACCCTGCACCTACACAAATACAAACTTAACGCTGGAACGTCGTGTATAACTTGTGACTTTCGCTTCATATTTTGGTTCCGCCGGTATCTGTGTTTATGGCAAGGTTATCCAGCAATCAGTGCAGATGTTCCTTGAAGGAGTATGTCTGTTTTGCAGGAGGCTACACGGTTCCAGCGGGTATGAACCTGGTAATGGCTCTAAACCTCGCACACCGGAACCCGAACATCTACCCGGAGCCGGAACGGTTCGACCCGGAACGCTTCTCTCCGGAACAGTCAGCCGGAAGGCATCCTTGCGCCTACATCCCGTTCAGCGCCGGACCCAGGAACTGCATAGGTGAGACACTCTTGTGATTCAAAGTCTTTATCAAAAAAATAAAAAAAAGTATTTATCAAAGGGAATTCTAAATCTGCAAGCGGACTACAGCCGCACACGCACACTCCACCACGAATAGAATTGCAAGTACTTCGCCAGTACACCGCGAGTCGCGAAGTATATGCATTTCTATTCATCGATGAGAGTGTTTGGACTAAGCTGATGACGAGCTGGCCGGCTGTAGTGCGCTTGCAGCTTCGGACTCTGCTTTATTTTCCAGGTCATTAGGCCTATGCTGAGTTCGTCATTTATGTATTTAATTATTTTAAGCCCATCTTTGACAGGTATATACAATTTCATGTTATAGTTTTTCAAAACAACATAAAATGTATAACCATACACAATAATGTCTGGTAATTTATTCCATTACCATACAATTCTGTTTCAGATCTGTTGTTGTTTTGTTTTTTTCCTTTTTTTTTCTTTTTTTTCTTTTCTTTTCTTTTCTTTCCTTTTCTTTTCTTTTCTTTTCTTTTCTTTTCTTTTCTTTTCATTCTCCACCCTTTTTTATATTTGATTCATTCATTAAATGCATATAATATCATTCAATTTGTTACCAAAATTCTTGTGTTAAATGCATTGTTGTTGTAATGCTACTATTTCAAATATTTACGAAAATGTAATTTATTGTTGTTTCTGCATCTATGTAATTAGATTTATTTAGTTGTCCTCCTTTGTAAATCAGTTTTTATAACTGAATAGGATAGACATTAAAAAAAAAAATAAATAAATAAATAAATAAATGAAAATTATCAGAGCAATTTTATATGTTTCGCAATCAAAATTATTAAAAGTAACTTATATTGATTTCCACTAAACCGAGATGCTAATTGATAAATTCGACAATTATATTTTTATCAATAACCAAAGCAGTAACTAATTATTTATATATAATTGGATGAGCGTAGCGAGCGGAGCGAGCGTAGCGAAGATTCCATTTCACTACACTGGACAAAAAAATCCGGAATGTTTTTTTTTTTTTTTTCTTTCTTTTTTTTTTGTATTTTTGTGTGTCTGTGAACACGATTCCGGCTAAACCAATACTCCAATTGCGATGAAATTTTATGGAGGTCTATGAAATCTCTGAACAAAGAACTGCACGGAGGGAAAAATCGATCAAAAAATTATTTCTCATGAAAATCGCAATTTTACGATTTTTTTCGATTTTTAAAAATAATTCTTCGACTTATAACATCTACATGCTTTATCCGATTGTAACGATTTTTTCACAGAACCTTAATTTTATGAATGAATATATTCGTGTGAAATTTGAGCGTTATCGAAAAATTATCTATTAAAAAAATTGCAATTTTACGCTTTTTTCGTTTAAAAAAAATTACGCTCATCCATCAACGCGGCGGGACTTAAGCGTTTTCCTAGTATATTAACAAACGTAGGTATATGATAAAAATTAACTAAGCTGATGACATGTATTTCAAGCACACGTGTTAAAAATTTATTTTCTTCACAGGTCAGAAGTTTGCGCGACTAGAACTGAAATGTGTTCTGTCCACCCTCATAAGAAGTCTTAAGTTCGAGTCTCTAGACAAGCGAGAAGATGTGAAGATTTTCCCGGGAGTCGTACTCAGACCTACGCACGACCTTAGGTTAAAAATATCACATAGAGATTAAATATAATTTGTGTATCTAATGAATAAATCGACAAGTGGGAGGATTCAGGGATGTTCGAATTGGCAAGACACTTTTGTGTTGTCGCCATCAATATGCTCTGTATGATCTTATAACTGTAGCCTACGTTGCAAAACTGTAATGCCATTTGTATACAATAAAAAAAAATATATGGAACATTCTTTTTATTCGTATGTGAATTCACCCTCGACGCTTTAAGAGAACAACTTTGCTAGATGAGGCAAACTGAGGCTAATAACAGAAATAAAATGATATTCAGTAACGAAATTCGGTTGAATGGCAAGGAAAATAAAACATGTATCCTGGCAAAACTACAAGAGCATCGGGTAAAATTGATTTGTTTACACAACCAATTATTAACATAATTAAAATAACACCCTACTGAGTTCAGGGTCAACTGAAAATCATCGTTTGCATAATATGCTGCAACAATTACATATTGATGGATTTATGTCCATTTCAAAAGTTAAGAAACCTATTTTTCAATCAGTATTAAAACCCGGGCTGCATCGGAAGCAGGGTTAAACCCCACTTAAGGCAAGACACCACCATATCTCTTAACTTCCTATGTTTATGAACGAAAACTCTTGAAAATTTGTATGGTTGTTAATTATAATTCAAAACTAGTTCAAACATTTGTTTTAAATTATTTTTTTACCATTGTTTTGCGGTGCTATAAGTTTTCATTGCTCAATTAACAATGAGTGGGACTTTTCATCGATTGTCTTCAATAATGATCCAAAATATCAAGTGATAGCTTATTTTAAAGAGGAGATATTATATATAGCTTCGATTTCAAAGATTCTTTTTTTTAACGGTGCAGTGAGAATAAATTTTTCAATTGTCAAAAAAATGAAAACTCAGAAATATAGAAGAAAATTGTTTAAACAATCGAATCTCAAGCTAGAAATCTTAATATCAATAAAAGTATCCCTAAATCGATGAAAACAATATTTGAAATCGAAGCAATATGTCTCCTCTTTAAAATAAGCTATCACCTGAATTTTTTGGATCATTATTGAAAAAAATCGATGAAAGACCAACTCATTGGTATTTGAACTTATTGCACCACAAAACAATAGTAAAAAAAAGTTTTGAATTAGTTGTGAATTATAATTAACAATCCTACAAATTTCCAAGAGTTTTCGTTCATAAACATAGAACTAGAAGTTAAGAATATGGTGGAAAAGTTACAAGTTATGGTGGTGTCCTGCCTTAAAAGTCAGACATAGAGGACTAGAGACACAAAAACTATTCTCTATTCAAAACATTAGTCATAGTAGACAGATTGTCAGTTATATTGGATACTAAAAGTGCGGGAAGATTGTAAGAATCAGGGAGGTTAACAGATGTCCGCTGGTGTACACTGTTTGTAAGCTCAAACACAACAAACTCGGCACCTCCACCAAAGATGGGAAAGCCATACACTCAGGAACAAGAGTAGACCAAGGACAGGAGAAAACCCTTCTTACTCCAACAACTACGTACACTCCCTGGTATACAAATATCGTGACTATTCCACTGATGTGTCATATTGATCGAACTCGAGAACAATGTAAATGCAAGTGTGATAAAGGTAAAATGTTCGAATTTCCAACCATAATTTACTTCCGCTCACGGTTGTACGTTGTTCGTATTGTTGCTCACAACACATTCAAACCTCGACCCGGCACCTCCACCAAACATATAATTTATTACTGGTATGTATGCTTTGCAGTTTTAGTTATTCTCCCATGGTTTATTTCTGTCTATATTGTCTGGTTATCTTCAACGGGTCGCCTTCGTTTCATCGACACCGTTTCATCGACACCGCCGTTTCCTCGACAAATTCATTTAATATTTGAAATGTTCGTGACCACCGTTTCATCGACAACTTTGAGAAGCCCGGCTCCGCCGTTTCATCGACACCTCCGTTTGCTCGACAAAACTCCGAGTAGTAGCTGGTCCGAAAACATTCGCCTCGAGCGCGCTGCCGCCGCGCCGCGGCAATCTTGAATTCTACAATAACGAAGTGTCAATGAAACGAAGGCGGTAACAACTATACGTTTTGTTTATTTTGCAACTCCTCAATAATTAAAAATAATTATACATAACTAGGAAAACGCCAAAGTTGTTGTAAGACGAGTGAGCGAGCCATGTGTTGGGTACCCTGTGACATTCTCTTTCATCCCCCTACCTAAGGCTGGATCCGGCATGGGTCTTTCTTCCCTAGCCTATCATAGACTAGAGTGGCGCATTGTGGTCATACAGTTGACGCGCCCTTATACCAACTTAACTCAAAACCCCATCATTTATACCTCATATTACATCAATCAACTTAAATGCAAATGTTTCCGGGTACTCAACACATGACTCGCTCACACGTCTAACAACGACATTGGCGTTTTCCTGGTTACACTGCGCTAGAATAACTTGGAATATAAGTAATATTTTGAGCCATCGTTGTTGCAACATGGCTTTATCTTCGCAACTAAAGAATAACTAGTCTATGTTTGTTTCCACAGGAGTGAAGGAGGTGGGTGTTGGAAGCATCGAACCGATCAGTGCTGGGATCTTGATCCTGCTGATTCTCATCGGCGTGATCATCTTCCTACGTTGCAGGTACGCGGGTACGTACGATCTGCCACACACTTAAGTTCTCTTCCCCTAGCGATCAGTGCTGGGATCTTGATCCTGCTGGTTCTCATCGGTGTGACCATCTTCCTACGTTGCAGGTACGCGGGTACGTACGATCTGCCACACACTTAAGTTCTCTTCCGCTTAGTTGTTCAAGTGTAAGCAATCTGCTACAAAGAACTTATTTTGTAATCATGTGTACTTGTTAATTTTTTCATGTTCATGTTCAAGTTTATGTTCACGTTCAAGTTCATGTTCACGTTTATGTTCACGTTCATGTTTGTTTACGTTCATGTTCATGTTCACGGTCACGTTCATGTTATGTTCATGTTCACGGTCACGTTCATGTTTACGTTCATGTTCACGTTCACGGTCACGGTCACGTTCATGTTTACGTTCATGTCCATGTTCACGGCAGTGTTGGGGAAGGAACTTTTAAAAAGAAACGCGTTCTTTTTTTGTGAACTTTTCAATGAACTTACTCTTTTTTTAAATGAATGAACTTGAACTTTTAAAAGTTTGTTTTGAGAACGATTTTTTCAGTTTTAGAAAGTTCATTTGAAAGTTCTTTTCGTGCGTCGAGCAGCCGTCGACTCGCCGCCGTCGACGCTTAAAAAAATAACAAATCGTTGTTCCATCGTAGGCCTATACGTTGACGCACGTTCAGCTGTTTACGACAAGGTCACGTACGATTCACGAAGTTAAAACGATGCATGCCAACTAATTCGGGAAAAAATCTTGGAAGCCTAAAATGCTAAGTATCTGCGATAATTTTACAAGCTGGTCGACGAGAATGTAGTACAAATCATCAACACGATCAAAGACAGCTCTACACTTTCGTAAGACTCAAACTCGCGAGTAGTTTGGTACTCGAACACCCCTCATGTTTTTCCTCGTGTTTTTTTTTTTTTCTTCATTTTTTTTTTTTTTAGCCAGCAGTTTAGCCGAGCTCGTTTAACCGGTTCCCACTCGCACACCGAAGTTAAGCAGAATCGGGCGTGGTCATGGGTAGAGTGGGTGTCCGCTCTACCCTGAAACTCACGTATACCGCTGGTTAGAGCAGATGGACGGTTCGAGAGCTAGTGTAACGGCTTCGTTCCCCTCGACGTCTGCTCGGCAGTCCGGGTTAGTGGAGGAACCTACATGACTGTCTAAGTTACACCGTCCTTTCGGATGGGACGTTAAGCCGTTGGTCCCCTTGGTACTTTTCGAAAGGAGTAGGCTACGTGCCGGTACCGGGTTTCCCCTCCTCCCTTCTGTTCATACTTCATCCTCATCTATCACCACTCATCGTCTCGATTAGCCAAAAGTGCATAAATATGAGACGTTAAGCAATATTCAATCAATCAACAATCTTCATTTTACGCCAGCCTTTAATAAAAGAGTTATTTTTACAAAAGAACTTTTGAAAGAACTCAGTTCATATTAAATTTTAGGTTTTAAAAGAACTTGAACTTTTTAAAAGTTCATTATTTGAGCTGTGAACTGAACTTTTAAAAAGTTAATTTTAAAAAAGAACTGACCCAACACTGGTTCACGGTCACGTTCATGTTCATGTTCACGTTTATGTTCATGTTCACGGTCATGTTCATGTTCACGTTCATGTTCATGTTTACGTTCATGTTCATGTTCATGTTCACGGTCACGTTCATGTTTGTTTACGTTCATGTTCATGTCCACGGTCACGTTCATGTTCATGTTTACGTTAAAATAAAAAATGTGATTTCTCAAAATGCGTGAAAACACGCAGTCAAAAGCATATTTAAGTATGATATCTATTGAATCATTGTGAATGAACGTCTGAGAACAATACTAATAGTCCTTCAGAAGATTATAGTGTCTAAAGCTGCAAGTAATCCTAGTAGTTAGATAAACGATTATATTTAAAGCTATTGTATCGGTTTCTAAACGATATTTTAAAATCAAAGGAAAATTACTGCAATGTTAGATAAAGTGAGGTCAAATATAACAGGAAAATATATTTGGTAATTTTTTGGGGCGGGACGTAACCTAACCAAATTTTGGGGACAAACGTAGAAACTCTGAGTTTGGGTGCTACAGTTAATTTAAAGCGACGATTTTTTATTATATTGTTTCTATACATCGTTGCCTTCCACCTCATTATAAGGAAAAACAATTTTCTAAAATTCGGTCGATTTTACGATTTTCTTTGCCAGACGTACAATAAAGTTTCGGTCGCTATCGGGTTAACCGGCATTTTTTGTTTTGCATAGATACTAGTGCATAGTACTAATCGAAAATAACCCTTTTAACATCGTGTATTGAAACTGTGAAAAAATAATATACACTCAAACACGCAAAACAATAACATGCATTCCAAATTCACACCCCTACTTGGCAAAAAAATTATGAAATGCAGATTAGCTTTCAATAGGAAAAAATATATAAGCTATATATTTGCATCTAACATGAGACACTTCTACTGTCTTAACGCCCTAGGTTCAATTGACAACATGCATGCATGGAAAGAACATATGAGTTCAACTGTAAGAACATACAGTGTTATAGGGGTGCCCGCTCTGCCCGAAACTCACGTATTCCGCTGGTTAGAGAAGTGAGGGGTTCGAGAGGTAGTGTAACGGCTTCGTTCGCCTCGACGTCTGCTCGGCAGTCCGGATTAGTGGAGGAACCTATATGACTAATGATATGACTGTCAAGGTTCACCGTCCTTTCGGATGGGACAGTAAGCAGTTGGTCCCCTTGGTACTTTTCGAAAGGAGTAGGCTACGTGCCGGTACCAGGTTTCGTTCCTCCCTTCTGTTCATACTTCATCGGCCTTCATCCTCATCTATCACCACTCATCGTCTCGAATAGCCGAAGAGCATTATGTTAAGCAATATCCAATCCAATCCATACAGTGTAATTAGTTCGAGGTGGTGATTTACATTCAGATTTACAGACTAGGAAAACGCTTAAGTCCCGCCGCGTTGTTGGATGAGCGTAATTGGTGCATTGAGCTGCATTGTGTTACGCGGATTTTCTGTTGTTCTGTGAAAAAATCATTACTTAGTCAAAAGATTTTTTTCAAATTAAATTAAATTAAATTAAAAATTAACTTTATTTTTTTTAATAAATCGTAATTTTTACGTAATTTTAAAAAAATAAAAATCGTAAATTGCAATTTTCATAAAAAATAATTATTCGATTGCTCTCAAATTTTACACGAGTATATTAATTCAGAAATTAAGGTTCTATAAAAAAAATCATAACAATAGGATAAAGCATGTAGGTGTTATATGCCCAAAGAATTGTTTAAAAAGAAAAAACCCGTAAAATTTCGTTTTTCATGAGAATTTTTTCGATTACGCTCAAATTTCACACGATATCGTAATTCATAAAATTAAGTTCTGTTAAAAATCATTACAATCGGATAAAGCATGTAGGGCCTAGGTGTTATAAGTCAATTTTTTTTTAAAAAATCGTAAAAATCGTAAAATTGCATTTTTTATAAGAAAAATTTTCCCGATTGCGCTCAAAAACGTGGCAGTTCTAAGTTCAGAGATTTCGAAGGCCTCCATAAAATTTCATCGCAATCGAGTATCGGTTTAGCCGGAATCGTGTAACAAACACACAAACAATAAAAAAAAAAAAAAAAAAAAAAAAAAAAAACATTCCGGATTTTTTTCTCCAGTGTAGTGAAATGGAATCTTCGCTTCGCTCGCTACGCTCGCTACGCTCATCCAACAAGGCCACCACAATATCCTAACAGTATGTATCTTTTCGTACAACCCGTATATACTAGGGCCTACTGACAAATCCGAAGTTGTATTACGTATGTAACGGTCATAAATATTAACTAAAAGGTTGTTGGGGGGTTTGGGTTGATTAATCTATAATCCCCCCTTATAGTTAATGCTTATGTCCGTTACAAATTTAAAAGAGTAAAATGCACACAAAAATTAAATGTAGGCCGATATAGTAGCTAACAGACTAAACGCAGAAAAAAATGCTGCATGTAATATTCAAGTGGAAAAAAGACTAACATATGGTTCATTAATGTCAAAAGCCCAATAGAAATGTAAATAATTTAGACGAAAGAAAGATAGAAAGAAAGAATTAATTTAGCCGATCCTTGCATGCTGTAACCTCTGTAGATACAGAGATGTAGCCTACAGCTGATCATGCATTGATCATGGTTTATAAAAATACTCCATGCATTGATCAAGGATTCTGTGGTGTACAGCGGCTGCCTACGCGCCCACCTTGCGCTGACCTTTGCGGTGCTGCGGCCCCTAGCGGCGATAACTGGAACTGCGCTGCGAGAAGCGAAAGGAACGCGCCCGTTTTGGGCCCGCAGTCTTTGTGTATCCAATCCCTCGCAGTCCCAGTGAGTGCGAACATTTTAACCTACGCGCCATTCTCCGACTAAAGTGCTCATATCTCGGTAACCAGGGTGCGAATTGGGGGGGGATAGGGGGATTTCCCCCCCTGGTAATTTCATCCGGGGCTCTGTTTTACTGAAAGGTATCCCCGCCAGGGATGGCTAAATCCCCACCTCTGGTTTTCCCATCTCATCTTATAACATATCAAGTGACTTTATCTCGTAATGTTAATAAATAATGCGTCAATTTACAATATTCCTTTCAAAATAATACCTCAGATCGCTTCTAATACCATCTTGGGGGCAATAATCCGCCAAATTTTTCCTCAGATCACTTCTGCGGCCATCTCGAGGGCAATAATGACCCAAAATTTCATCAGATCGCTTCTAAGGCCATCTCAAGGGGCCCAATAATACCCCCAAAAAAATTCGCTCCGAAGGTGGGGCTTCGCCCAGGCCCCGGTTGCTAACAAAAATACTATTCTAAGCCACCACCCCTTTGCAGAGTCGTTAATTCGAAACCCTTTGTCGGTAACAAACGCGAAACAAGTGTTTGCATAATGCATAATGTTTATGGGGTAATTGTACGTTCAGAATGAGTCATAGTTCGAAGCCGGTGGTCGTTTTTTAGCCCCAAGTGAAGTGACAAGAATTGCATGTGGACCTTTGAATTACGGGCATCCCCCCATCCCCCCCGCCGTCCCCGGGAAGCCCTAGCCTAGGCCTACTGACCCGATCCTTACCTTCAGCCAAGGTAAGGTGGTACATACTTTTATTTATGGCGTTTTCCATTGCCGCTCTCAGGTCGCCCTAGTGCGCCCTAGTGCGCACTGGATTACCACTTGTCTTTTCATTTTTCAGTTTTTTAATTTATTCAAGTGGGGTTGACAACAATGACATCTCTGAACTCGCCGAGTGCATACCAATGGAAAACGCCATTAGTCAGTTTGTATTGTAGATATTTGTACTCGCATTTGAAAATGTGTCCTCTTGTGTGGCAGGGTAGGGAGATTGAAACATGGAGGCCTACACACGTAAACAGTCTGTAACAAATAGATTGAACGTATTTACTTGTATTTCATTTTTTATTTTTTTATTTAACGTCTATCCTATTCAGTTATAAAACGATTTTCAAGGGGACAACTAAATAAATCTAATTACATAGATGCAGAAACAACAATAAACTACATTTAAGTAAATATTTGAAATAGTACATTACACCAACAATGCATTTACCACAACAATTGTGGTAACAAATAAAAATGATATTAAATGCGACTTATTTATGATTATTGCTTAGTGGTTTTGGGCAGTAAGACGAAACTGAAGTATGTTGTACTCCAGAGTAGAATTGACCATCTGTTTGATTCATTTTCCCCTTTAGCCAAGATTAAAATTTCAGTCTGATTGTTTCCACGATTGAGGAAAGGTTGAAGTGTAGCGTGCTGGTAATGACATACAAAGTATTGAAAGATAACGTTTTTAGGTATTCAACCCAATATTCTTTAAATTGTTAATCGTGATAGAAATAAAGTTCCTAGATTAAATTCTGAAGCATGTAGAAAGTCATTTATGGGACAGAGGCGTATCCTATTGGGAAATTTAATTTCTTATGATATTAGAAGCCAGTTTTCTGATCTAGGAATTGTACAATTTTAAAGTTAAAATTGAAGCAATGATTTTGAATCAAGAGCAAAGATTGATTTTTACCTATTTATTTGTAGGTTATTGTCTGTGTGTTTTGTGTAATGTTAATTTACCTTCATAAGTTCTTATTAATGATTTTGCTTTTCTCTTTGTTTGCTCATTATTGCTTTGATTATGAATGATTAATCAATGTATTTTCAATTTTATTTTTTTTTTGCCTAGATTGTCTGGTTGCCGCCTACTGATGGAGCTTGCAACTTGAGTTAGGTGTCCTGTATCATTGCTGTGATCAGTTTAACATGAACAATTTTAAATAATTAATATCTGATAAATTATATATAAGTGTCAAGATCTTTTGGACTAAACTGTTATCAAGATTTGAACAAAAAGTGAAGATTTAAAACAAGAAGGTTTCTTCCGCAAAAATTTGATTATACTCCCTGATTTGCTGTTCCTGATTTTTGGCAAACCCCATATTCGTTTGAGTGGGATGTCTAATAATATTTTTTCTTTTCGTTTTTCTTTTTTAATGTTTTGTTTCTCTTTCTATTCTTTCTTTTTTTCTTCCTTTTTTCATTTCCTTTTCTTTCTTTCTTTTTTTTCCTTTTCTTTTCTTTTCATTCCCCGGCCACCCTTTTCTATATTTTTGATTCATTCATTTAATGCTTTTTCAAACACTTTCATAAGATATCTCACTCAATAAAACAACTTTGTTTCATTTTCTACAATTCTATTTCCCTGTTATTTTATTATTACCAGTTTTATCTTCTATTTATTAAACAACTGCACATTACCACCAGGGTTACTTTTGAAATTAGTGCGAATATATATACACCTTTTAAAACCTCCTCAAGAGACAGGTGCAAAAAGTGTAAAGTTGTAATTACCCCCTGGACAAAAGAACACGTCTTTGGAAGAAATATTGTAATTACACTGGACCAAAAGAACGCTTATTTCTTCAAAAGTGCAAAAGGTGTAAAAATTGATGGACAAAAGAACAGACCTCGTGTCGTCTGCAAAATTAATAATCTGTCCACTTGTTAATAGGTTACATAAGTCATTTATATAGATGTTAGTAAGTAAGTAAGTAAGTAAGTAAGTAATGTTTTATTCATTTGACTAATACAGAGTAGAAGTATAACACTATCACCTATTCTCTAGAGAGAGAGAGAGATAGGTGGAGTGAAATGAATAAGGTTATAATAAAATTAAGGTTAACAAATGTTTTTGTTAATACATAGATATGTAATAATACAATATGAACATAAAAAAAAGCAATTACATTTACAATGACGCACACAATAATAATTAATAAAATTGTAAATATTGATATTAATGACAATCACAAGGTAATTTATTTGGGAGAGCCGTCAGATAGAAACTCATGAAGTGAGTAATAACTGTTTTTAAGCAGAAAGGACTTAAAATTAGATTTGAAAGAATTGTCAGATGGGCATAAGCGAATTTTTATTCGGAAGGTTTTTTATAAATAATTGATGCTAAGTAGTATGGACCTTTAGAGAAAAGGGAAAGATTATGAAAGGAAATGTGAACTAAATTGCTGGAACGTTGTAAAATGATCATGAACAGTTGTGTTTTGCTGGAAGATGTGGGTATTAAGGCGAACCAAAAAAAGATGCTGACTGAATCAGGACACATGCTAGTGTTGGGATTTCTAATTGTCGAAAGAGTTCCCGACAAGATCGCTTTCTAGAAGCTCCCGCTATTATCCTGATTGCTCTTTTCTGGAGGATGAAGACTCTTTTTGCATGAGGCGATGCACCCCAGAAAAGTGTACCATACGAAAGGTGGGAGTGGATAAATGCAAAGTATGTAATATCAAAAATGAGGTTGGACTATAGTTTTAAGTTTCCTGAGTATTAACACCCACTAAGAATTTTAGATGAAACAATGTTTGTTTGACCCGACCAATCCAAAGTCTCTGTTAGGATTAATCCTAAAAGTTTAAATCAAAAGAGCGAATAATGTGGTTACTCCCATTTGGATTAGAGGGCTTGAACAGGGGTATATTTTGGGGAGTATGAAAATTCATGTATAACTGTTTTGGAAGAGATAATGAAAAAATGTTTTGCTGGCAGTACTGAGACATTTGCACAGCCTTTTGATTTAATTCATTGGAAAGCTAGATATATTTGTTTGGGGGGCAGTTAGCAGATGCTGAAGTCATCTGCATACTGTAGAAGAAGTCCACCGTTAGGTGCAGCTGCAGGTCATTAACATGAAGGAGGGCAAACTAAGGGACCTAAATCGAGCCTTGAGGACTCCTTTAACTAATTTTTGAGGGATCTGAGAGAACTGTTTTGTTAAATTATTGTCAACAGTGCGGATACGACTACTTGTGAGCGTCCAGATAGGTATGATGAAAGCCAACTTTGAGGGAATACCTCTGATCCCACTTACTCCATTTTTGACAGAAACGTCCTGTGGGTCAATTGAATCAAGGCCTTGCTAAGATCATAAAATATGCTAACTGCCTGTTCTCCTTTATCAAGGGGCGGAATAAACATGTAGAGGAAAAATGAAAAGGCGGAAGTTGTTGATCTATGTTTAAGGAAACCATGTTACTTGGTGAAAGAACGTTGTGATGATTGAGATGTGCCATAAGGGGATCATGCATGATGTATTCATAACTTTAGAAAAAGACATAAGATTGAGATGGGGCGGTAGTTGTTTTTGTCAGATTTTTCCCTTTTTTCTTTTAGATTTGGGATTACCTTTGCTATTTTAAGATCGAGGGAAAGATACCTGATGAAATAGACTCATTAATAATGTAAGTAGGGGAGAGTAGATAAAAAGTGGGAGCATTTTGCCAAGAGTGATCCCGGAATTTTTAAAACCCAGCCCGCTGAGTGTCTTGTGCTTAGTTTTTTTAATATAGTTTTTTCCACTTCACTGGGAGTGGTTGGCTTTAGAAAAATGGTTTGAACTGGGCTAGGGAACCTTTTTGGGTGATATTGTGAGGAGGGTTTTAGAATTCCCTGTTGCAATTGCTGGGCACATTAATGGTGGTGAAAAAGGTATTTAAAATATTGCCTAATGAAGTTGGTTAGATACTAGTTTTCCTTCATGCATTATGGTGATACTTTCTTTGGATATGGGCGAAGAAGTCTGAGATTTGATTACAGACCGGGGGCCATTTTAAGTTTTAAAGAGGAGTCGGCTATTGTAATGCCGCTCCACCCCTCTTAGCTCGTAGATGTTAGATGATTTCCGGGGGGGTTTGGGAAACTCTTCAAAGGGCGGGTTTTTTTGGCTGAAACCCTGGACAAAGGGCACCGGGACTGGGGGAAAGGGTTTGTAGTTTGTCGGGGGAGCGGGGCCCTTTGCCTTGCCTAGATGTTGGGGGTATTTTTGGGGAAGACGGATTTTAGGGAAAGTTTTCTTTTTCCCAGTGACTGTAGTCTGTTACTTTCTTTAATCTGGGGGTTTTTTATTGTATAAAAGTACTTTCTTTTTTAAATTTTTGGTGATTGTTAAAACAGGTTGTAAAATTTTAAAAAAATGTGGTTTTAAAATTTTTCTTGGGAGCACCCAGCCCCCTACTCTAATTTCTATGTTCACCCCCTAGACTGCCCCCTTTTTTCCTAGTCTCTAGTCTCTATTTCAAGTCACCTCTTCCTAATTACCTCACCAAGTGCATGCCCCTCACCCCCGCCACACTTTTAAAAAAATTTGGCTGCCCCCTAAAAAAAAACATTCCAAAACTAAAGTAACTAGTACGGGGAAAGTGAGCTTGCTAAAAATTCTGGCACTTTGCACAAAAAAACCCTAACTTGCTGTTTTATAATTAATAGGCCACATAAAATTAAACATTTCCCATTCCCAAATAAAAAATTAAAAAAATACAATTACAAAATTTAAAATCACTACCCCAATAAACATGTTATGAAAATGCAACAAAAAATGTAAAATAGACTTAATAAAAATTAAAACCCAAAACCCAAAAAACATTAGCAAACCCAGCTTCACTACTTTGGGCCCCACCCTTTCAAACAGAACCATTCTCTTGAGGTGTGGTTCCTGTTTCCAACTCACTTACAATCGTTCAGCCCAAATCCCCGTGTTTAAACCCAGCCCATAGCAGCCAAACGGGCCCCGGACGTTTATCGCCCCCCCCAGCATGGGGAAAAGGCACGAAGACACACAGTCAGCTAGGCTTTATTTTTGAATTTTAGGCCCAAGTCCGAAGCGTTTTCCCGTCGGGTGCAGTCGAACAAAAATAGGGTAGGCTCAGCAACTGAAAACTTTAAAACTACGAACGTACCCAAACCTCCACCCTAGAGACATCACAAATATTTGGGTAGGTACTTGCTTTAAATTTTGACATATTATTTTTTTAAAACCAGCAAAAACTAACCTATCCACCTTACAAATCAATAACCCAGCATAATTATATAAATTTTTATTACCCACATGGCCCTAAAACCTAGACTTTATAAATTGTTTCCCCCCACTAAAACCCTTTACTACTTACAACAAATATTTTATTTCCTTTTTCTGGATCCCAAAAAAAAGTTTATTTTCCTGTCCCAAAAATCGAATATCTGTAAAAATTGAAAAACATTTAAAAATAAAAGGTTAAATACCATGTTTCAGTTTTTCCCAACCCCAAACCCAACCCGGGCCCCCCTTGTAAACAAAACCCAAGATGGCAGTGAATTTGTATTTTTTTAATTTTTTTATATGGTTGGTAGCCCCCTACAGATGGAAAACTCAGAACCCATTGTTTACAAAAAGTGCAAATTTTGCAAAAAAAATTGCTGACTCTCAAAAAATGGGCCCATCATGATGAAAAATACATAAACCTACACCCTTATTATGACTATTCAAAAATTATACAAAAAAAAATAAAAAAATCCTTTCATTTACTAAATTAGGCCTAGACCAAAAAGTCAATTTGAGCACAGGGGGGGTTAACTTTAACAAAAATGGGGAAGATGTGATTATTTTAACCCTAATCTAGGGAGGTAGGCATTCCCTTTAATGCCACCCCTTTCCCCCACGTTTGGCCCCGGCTCATTTCCCTTCCCAAAACTGGGGTCAGATCCCCCCCCCCCCTCTGGCCTGTGATTTGGGCTCAACCCTTTCCCTAAATTTTTAAATCAGGTTTTTTCAGCATTGCCCTTGAGAATTGGGACCCATCTCCCCCACTCGCCCCTAGTCCTTGAGGGGGACGGGGGCGTTCCCGGGTTGAAATTTGCCCTAGGTTGGGGTTTTAATTAGAGCTGTAATCCTCTTGCTACGGCATCAAACAATTATTGCTTAAAAATTGTGGAATCCCGTATCCTTAAACCAAAAATCCAGGGCTTAAAATTCTTTTGGCAAAACCCCAAGGGGGGTTAAACCCTTTTTGGGCCAACCTACGAAGCCCCTTTAGCGAGGAGACCCGGCCCCATGCCCAAATGCTGCACATCCTGACCCACCCTGGTAAAACCCAAAAGGAAACCTGTACCCCTGCTTCAACCTCTTCCAAGGAAACTTGCTCATACTGTTGCGGTGAAATAGGCCCTAGAACCCTCCTGTTTAAAGGAAACTTTTTTTCGTAGCTTTTTCCCCCCCAAAGGGTCCAATTTTTCTCGTTCGGGCACTCCCAGGGGAACCAGGTTTATGCCCCTTTCCCAAAGGGAAACTCGTGCTGAAACACTAATTTATCATCCCCTTTTTGAGGTGAACCGGGCGATGGGCCTTTAAACCAAGGAAACTCGCGCCGAAAAACCCATCATCATTTACTTTCCTCCTCCTCTGATGAGCATGCCTGGCACCCCTCCTGAGAATGTTCCTCCATCCCCTTTTTTTTATCGCTCTTGCCCCCTTCCTGTACGCACCACATTTCCCCATCCCAAAAGTCTTTTTGTAGCATGTAGAGTGAACGATTTTTTTTTCAAAATCTTTTCCCAGGTAACGTAGGAACCGTAGGCTGATCCACTTCCGGGAAAAGGCTCACTCCCCCTACGGGGCCTGTTTAAAACGGTTACAGTGAAAAAGCTGCTCTTTTCCACCATACACTCCCTTTTATCCGGAAGTTTACCCGGGGAAGTTTTTTAGGCAAAAACCGGAACGGTCCCCGTCCACTTAGGCCCCACTTCCTGTTGTTCCGGGTTTTACTGCTTCAAACTTTTAAGTAAAACCCGATCACCTACCTTAAAAAATTTACCTTTTTGATTTCTTGTTGTACGGGGCGCTCTTCTTCTTGGGCCCCACGGGAAACTTAGTCCAAAACCCGATCAAAAGCCTCCTCCCAAACGCTCTGCCCCCTCTCAACCATAGTTTTTTAGCTACTTTATACTTTAAAACCCTTTGGGGGTTTTTAACAAAAATATGAAAGGAAAAGGAAAGTCTCTCGCGTGTTTGGGAAATAAAACCCTTTTCCCCAGTCCCCACTATGGATGAAACTCCCGTACGCCATCAGCACATATGGGATCCACTCAGGGCCAGTTTTCGCTGATTTCCTGTACAATTTTTAAAAAACATTTTTCCCTTTGCACACATTTGGGGACGTTTCCCGCATACCCCTTACCCTTTTAGGATGATAGCTTTACGTCTGAATCCTCTCGATTGGGGGGGAGCTTACACACTTCCTTCATCATCTTTTGAAACAAAGGGTTTTGGGTCCTAAATCCGTTAGAATCTGCCCAGGAAAACCATGTCTGCCAACGATAAACCCGTCCCCAAGGTCTTTTGCTACTGTCGCTGTGTCGGTCTCGCATCGGAAAAGCTTCAGGATACTTGTAAACCACACCCGATACGTTAAGATGTAAATTTAAAAACCCTCGTCACTTAAAGGGGAGAGGCCGCCCACGCGTCCTGCTGGGTCTTTCGAATGCCGAAGTCACCTCCGAAAAGCTTGTACGGTTGGGTTTCCTACATTAGGTGGAGATTTTTTGTTCCAAGCACGATTTATGATGCCCCGTACCTCTTGATGTCACCGGGCATTTTCCCGCCTAAAAAAAACCTTTTAATCATCCCAAAAGGGGGTTTTTTTAAAACCTCCATGCGACACCATCGGTAAATCGTGATAATTTTAATTTTATCTCTTCTCATTGGGCCCCAGGCGCGACTAATTGGGCTGTCCCCCTCCTTCCCGACTTCATCTTATTAAACATTTCCCCTTCATCCGAGTGTACACCTCCTAGACCCTTGGGTCACTTTCCAAAATTTCGATCACTGCACTCCACCGTTCATCACGCCTCTGTTCCTCTCGAATGTGCGTCCGATCCCACAAGGGCTGGTACGGTATCAGAGCACACACTGCTAACCGAGACAACGCGTCAGCATTACCATGTTTCCTCCCAGGCCTGTGAACAATTTTAAACTCGTACTCTGAGAGCATCAGTGCCCACCGCATGAGTTTTGAGCTAGGATCCTTCAAATTAAATAACCAGACTAGCGGCCGATGATCCGTGATGACCGTGAACTCATTCCCGTACAGGTAACAATTAAAATGCTTAATCGACCAAACCACCGCGAGACATTCCCTCTCTGTTGCTGACCACCTCTGCTCTGTTTCATTCAACCCCCTGCTAGCATAAGCAATTGGCTGTTCCAACCCATCTACTTTCTGTGACAGAATCGCTCCGATTGCATAGCCGCTTGCATCACATGACAACGTAAATGGTTTCTTAAAATCTGGGTAGCGAAGTAACACAGGCTACACTATTTTGCGGCTATTAAATTGAAGTTTTGATTGTCTAATGTTTTTGGCATGAGACTTTTTGAGGGCCAAGTATTGCTCTTTACTAATGATCTATTTTGGGAGTGTTTCAATGATGAGTGAAGATTTCTTAGTGTTTTTCCCTCACAGCGAAGTGCCTGAGTAATCCATGGGTTACCTACTGGTTTCCGAATTTGAATATATCATAAATAAGACTAAATAAGTTAAATAAGTTGTAGTAAATAATAAGAATAAAAGTTGTACAAAATTTTAATCATATTGGATAGGCTACAAAATTATGTTTGTACTTGGTTTGTATTTGTAATGAATTGCCGCCTGGAATCTGGACCCGCATTTTGCATTTTGTTGGCGGTGAGGGTGGAAGAAGATGTGATGTGATGCAAACCATGCGCCAAACTCTGGAAACTTTTCGGAAATTTGGTTGGTTTTTTAATAAGGTAAGCTATGAAAAATTGTGGTGTATATTACGAAAACACCTTATTGGTTTAGGTTAATATCGTTTAACCCTACTAGCTTACTTTTAAGACGTACCCTAGCCTAGGCCTAGGGGCTAGGTACTGTAGGGCTAGAATTCATGAATGGAAATTTTGAGGTTAGGTTTTGAGCACAATTGCCCGAGACAAGCAAACTGACGGGAACAAATCAAATAAAAAGGACGTTTTCTGAATTCTGTTTCTTGGTCTCATTACTTGGTCTTATTACTTATTGCTTGGTCTCATTACTTGATCTTGGTCTCGTTGAAAATACCACACTACTACCGGTAGGCTAGTGTCATTCTAGAACATGGCGGCCTCGGGAGTTGATCGAAACACTTCCAAATCACGTTGAGTAGGCCCTAGCCAAGTAAGTTATTAAATGTTGGTAATAATATTAAAATAAATAGTACAGAATCAAATTTGATATGGAAATGGTACGGTATGTAAATACACGTTAATAACGTTCGCCATGATCAAGACCTGAATCTAGTGTGCACTTTCGATTCTTATTCTTATTACTTGATTCATCATCTCGATTGTGGCGTGACATCGAGCTACTGTGACGTCA
>JAMZAV010009905.1:0-24580 GCA_024449915.1 Sweltsa coloradensis
ACCACTGAGACAGGGACCTTGTTGACACTAAGTACAGGGAAACTTGTGACCACATAAGGGGACGGACACTGGTGTTGAGGCCCTGAAAGTGGAGGGCAACACTTGTTGAGCCACCGAAGTAAGGCAGGGACACTTGATGAGCCACTGTAGAAGGACAGGGACACTTGTTGAGCCACATAAGTAAGACAGGGACACTTGTTGAGCCATATAAGTAAGGTAAGGACACTTGTTATACTAAACGGCTACTGCATTCTAGTGAAACCAGTCTATGGCCTTTAACAACTACTTCAACGAACCATAAATTATTTCTTGTATGAGATGTATTCACGTAGCATCTTTATCACAACGTATACCACATATCCACATTGTATTCCGTAGCTGAAATTTCCTCTTGGCAAAGAAATCAACACAATTTCATACTAGGATGACCATGAATGAATTATACCACGAGCTATGCAGAGTGTGCTTCACAAACAAACAAGCCAACTAATAATCTGTAATTATTATTCTCTAACTTTTACCACTGCATGTTCTGACTTCATTATCCACAATGTTGCAAAATGAATCAACGTCATTTTCGCACCTATGATCTCCAACACTTACTTCTTTTCCGAATATAAATTATTTATTTAAGATTAAATTTGCATTTTTCTTTTTATAGGCCTACATTGTATGGCCTATGATATGAATTTACGATATACGCAAGAACCCGTAAACCTTAACCGGACCCCGACCAACGCTCAATTAGGGAACCAACCCCCGAAATGGCAGTTAAGCCCTTATGGAGACCAGGAATCATTTACCATCAATAATTTTAATATTGCACACCTTAGTAGAGGGAGAGAGTAGAGGGGGGGGGGTGCCTATAGTGCATAATATAATATTGCTTTGGAGTCATAGTCAGGGCAAACGCCCCCCTCCCCCACCCCTCTGTATCCACCACTGCAGCCAACCACCATTCTTAAATGGATACAAATACAAGTAGGCCTACAATTTTTAAAATTGAATAAATGTTAAATCCACTTCGGCAAAAGTAGGCCCTAATTAACATCTTACCGAATGTCATTCCACGTTATAAAATAAAATAATAATAAGATAAGATCGTAAATAATATATGTTATTATCGTTATAAATTGTACATTGTAGTGATATTATTATTTTAAAATGAACTGTGATAAAATTAACAGGTTCAAAATGTCCACTACTTCAATTTGATATTTTGTCTGGGTTGGGTGTAGTGTAACATACTATGTTATTTACTGTCCTCCCCTGTAATAGCCGACTAGATGCCCAGTGAACACTGGTCCGCTAGTCAATGTGCAACTGGTTTGAAAAACAAATTAGTGCCCAAGCTAAAAACAGAAATTATGGTAATGGCTACATTAGGCCTACGAAAGAACAGAAACCGGTTGCTACATTAAGTAATTATAAAACCATTAGCAGGTATTAAGAAGGTATTCTATTGTTTAGTGTTTAAGTTGATTTTAAAGGGCGCGTCGCCGCCAATAGACACTTTGTTGCATCTTGCAGGGTGCTTTTAATTAAATCAAATGCACTGTTACTTCATTTATAGCTACAAAAAAAAGTTCGGCGACTATTTTGGCCTATGTAAATTTAATATAGAAAAAAAAAGAAAGATTTTCGGGAAATTCATGTATTTGAATTGCAACGCTCCCCAAACTTGACAATTATTATGAACACTGATATTAAAAAAAATAAAAAAAAAAATCTTATTCGAATAATATAAATTTATTTTATTATCAAAAAGAAAGCTCACAAAATAAAAAATTAGGGATTTTAATTTACAAAATGATTTTGGATTTTTTTAAACCAAAATCATATCAAGAACCATCCCAGAACGATTTGTGTAAGCTTTTGAACGATTTGTATTTCTCCTACCACACCTCACCATAGGCCTCCACCTTCTTATAAATAAAAATAAATAAATAAATAAATTCGTATTTAGAGTGTACCCACCCACTCAGTCATATAACTGATTTTCTAGTGAGGGACCCTTAAACCAAAGAGACCAAGCCAACCCTGTATGCAGGGTTGGGTAACGACGCGTCGCCAATAATATTTGACACGTCGTGTCGCAAATATGCGTAGAATATGTCAAATATGTAGAATATGTAGAACATTCGTGTCGAAAATAAAAAAAATTTATTGTATATAATTTAAATTCCCGCCTTATTTTCATCAACCCTAAAAACATCTAAAGCAACATTCAGGCAGAAGTTATCAACTTGACCAAATACTTAAAAAAAACTTAGATGCCAAGGGTCTATAGAAATTGTCCCAAAACCCGGGGGGCCATTTTTAATTCAAAAACATTTTCATAGTGCATCAACTTCAAAAAAAATTTTCCCAATTTTTTTGAAAAAAACTACACCCTTGTAAGTATAACAGGAAAAGTTCCCCCTGTAGGAAAAGCCCCCCCATTTGATTATAGAAACTTTCTATTTGAAATTTACATTTTGGGAATTTTGCCAATTATGTGGGCAAAGGGGAAAGCCAAACTAGATAGCATAATGAAAATAAAAATCACACTGATTTAGCCCCAAGGTAACAAAACACCAAAAGACCCTACCTAAGCCTACCCCAGTAATTTTTGGGACGTGTCTTAATGTCTTTAAATTTGTTTTTTTGAGACTTATTTTTGACGGTAAAATACTAGGTATAATACCTTTTTTTCGACTTTGAGTATTAAAACCTCCCCAACCCTCCCTGTATCCCCAAATACAAAGTATCTATCCCCCCCGACCAATCGACGAGTGGCGAAAACCCAAAGCCGGGGATAAACCCCAGAATAAACAAGGCCGATTCGAAAAATTTTTGAATTTTTTTAAATGTGCCTCTTTGCTAGGATGGCCCCAAAGTAAACCGTTTACAAATTCCCCCCCCAAAACTTTGGGGGAATCGAACCCTAAAACCCTCTGCATTGGAAGCAGATATGCAACCTCAAGAAAAAACGACCCAAACACAACCAAGACCAACGAGCGAAATTTTGAAAGGGCCCGTCTTTCCAAAACCAAGTCGGGAGGATTAGTTTTTTGAATCAAACGGAAAACGGTAGTTCAGCTTAAAAAAGCGAAGAGATCGCTCTGCAAAAAGGTTTTTCCCAAGAGAAATTTGAAAAGTCATCCACTGTTTTCTAAATAAAACCTTTAGGTGGCTTTTAAACCCCCCCCCCCCCCCCCCTCCCCCCCCCCCCCCCCCCCCCCCCCCGAACTAAGCAAACCATATTTTTCTTAAAGGAATTTAAAATCGATCTTTCCATTTCGCTTGTTTCCCAATTGGCAGCGGGGGCGTTTAGACGGTAGGGGTGCCCCAAAGTCACATTGCAAATATATGTTAAAAAAATTTTTTCTAATGAAAATTAATTTTTCATTTTATAATTTGTTTGGCAAGATTTTAACATCATCCATGATGTCAAAACAATGCCCCTTTTTATTTGCTATTTTTAAAACCCCCAAAAAAAAGGGGTTTGCCCAAAAAAAGGTCCCCAAAAATAGTATGAAACTTGTGGGGGCCATTCTTTCCCCTTTTACTTAAAAAAAACCCCCTCGAATTTAAAACCCGTGTTGTTTTCTCCAGCTGAAACAATGTTTTTTTTTCATGCATGCATTTTGTCATTTAACCTCTGGGGGTTTTAAAAACGTGGGTTTTTTCCCAAATGTCTAAATATCCCAAACATATGTTTTAAAAATTTTTTCCTAGGAAAAGTTTATCTGCTTTCATTATTTTTTTGCAAAACCCTTTAAAATTGTGCACGTGTAAAAAACCCTAAAACAAAAATTACGGATTTTTTTTATGGTATCACAGGGTTTGCCCAAAAAATAAAATGATTTTATAAACCCATACCCCTTCTTACATCTAAAATGAAAATTTAATCCCCTCGAACAAAAAAAAAAAGGCTTGCTCTTATGCTAAAACTTTTAAGCTTTTTCCACGAATGCATTTTGGGTCTTTTGGGTAACGGGGCGTCTTTATTTTAGGAGTATCGTTTTAAAATTTTCCCTTTTATACTAATGATTGAATATTTCGGGGTTTTTGCAAGTTGATAAACAAAAATTTTCATACTTATTTAAATTTTTGGGAACCCCAAAACCCGGGGGGCATGCCGCCCTTTGGGCACGGTAAAAATGTTTTTCTATAATTTAAATTTGTGCATTTTACTATTTTCTGTTATTTTTCAAAAGGGTTTTTCCAAAAATCTCCCAGAAAAATTTGCAGCTTGGGGCTTTTTTTCCCAGATGTACATTTGAGTATATTTTTTAAAGCTAATGGGGACGCATAAATTGTTTTAGAATTAATACATTTATTTCACTTTTCAACCCTGTTTTATAGTTTTCACGGGGAAAACTATCAAATGAGGGGAAAGCAGAAAGTCTGTGGGCAAATATACTCGAAAGAACCATTTTTCCGGAGAGTTTCCCAATGGTTTTAAATATGAAAATTTAATTTAGCTCGTTTTTTTACCTTTCTTGATCACGTACACCCTCGAACGGGGAATAAATTTCCGGTGGGTAAAAGTCAACCCTTAAAAACCCTGATTTCTTATGGTCGCTGATATGCACTTGCCCTTGGGAAAATCCCAAATTTAAAATTTCTCGAAAATAACGAAAAAGTTTGGGAACTTTTGGGATTAAACACCGAGAAGAAGCCCCCTCATTGACAAAATTTTAGATATAAAAACGCACTGGGGGTGCCCAAATTGTAGATACAAACAGTTCAAACTATCATTTTTGTTCCAGATAATGCACCAGTTTGGCTATGACTGCTGTATTGCTGCCTAAAAACCCCTTTGTGCTTGTGTAACCCCTTTATATCACAACTCGGCCAGGGAAAAAATTTTTCTCTATCCCTAAAATTATTTCTTTCAAATTTGTACAACAAAATAAAAAACCTTAAAAATTAAGATAATAGCATCGGCTAAAAGGCTTACGTGCAGCTCTAATCAGTATTTATGGCTTCACCTTCATCCAAACCCTTGGGGGTTTGTGCTTTAAGGGTTTATACAATATCCCGCCAAATCTGTAGGGTTTAATGTTTTTATGTTTTGTTTTAATGAGATAGAAAAAAGATTAAACTGTTTTAAAATTAAAAATTATAGGGGTTTAATTCACAAACATTGGGGGACAATTATTATTCCATACGTGGTCCCCAATAACTGTACATATCTGTAAAGTATGTCCCGTATAAAATAAAAATGTGTAAATTTTAATTTTCGGTATAAGCACTTCCCGAAAGGGCCCTTAGTATGATTATTAGTGTCAAAGTACATACACATTGATTCCATAAAATAAAGATTCAAAACATTTTCCATTCTTTTTTTACTTTTTGGGTGTTTTTTTCCCCACTATAGAAAAAAAATTTTTGTAGAACAGGTTTGGGGGGGGGGGAAAAAATTGGGGTAAAATTAGTGTTGTATTTTTGGGAAAATATTTTTAAAAATTTTTCAAGAGCCAAAAAAACTACGGCAATATTAAAAAAAACATTAAGCGACTTTGAATACCCCCGCAGGGCAAACGCCCCAGTTGCCAAATTTCAAATGGGGGATTTTTAATCGTGAAATTTTTTTTGAACAAAACCGCTATAGGGGAAAATTAGTTTCAGGGGGCCCCCGGGGGGGCCCCTTCCTTTTCACCTGACGGTATTTTTTGATCGATTTTGAAAACCTTTTTTCAAACAATTCTTTTTCAAGAACCCCAACACCTATTTGGACAAAACCCCTTTTAAAAAAAGCAAAATTTATTATATTGTTTAGGTTAGAAAATAAAATTCGGGGGATGACTGGGGCCAAATAAAACTTCATTTTTTCCCCATTTTTTTTTGTTTTCTCTCAAATTTTCCCGTAATTTGAATTCAAAATTTTTGGACAACCCTGATAAAAATTAATTTAAATTTTTTGCTAGGCCCACATACAAAAAAGTATTCCCTTTGACAGGGTTTTTAAATGATTTTAGTAAAATAAAAACATTTTTAGCACTTTTAAAAAAAATGTTGTAATTTTGGGGAAAAATATAAAAACCCCCATTTTGGACAAACCCTTGAATTGGGGTTTTTGGGGGGGGGGAAAAAATTTATTTTTTTTAAAACAGTGGTTTTTTTCATTTCATGTATAAAAAAAAGCTTTAAAAGGGGGATTAATTTTGTCCCAATCTTTAAAGTTAAAATGTATAAAACAGTAAAAACGATTATTATTAATTTTGGGGACCCCCTTTTCAAAAAATGAAATCGCTTTTTTTTTTTAAAAAAATCAAAAAAAATGTGTTAAAAAGATAATTAAAATAATTTTGGAATTTTTAAACAAAAAATTTGACCGTTATGCAGGTTTAAAGTTTTGGGGGGGAAATTTTGACTTTGGCCAACCCTGGGGGTCAAAAGCCCCAGCTGCCAAAAAGGGAAACAGGTGGAATTTTTTAAACGTGATTTTTTTTTAAAAAAAACTGCTATAGTGAAAATTATTTTGAGGGGGGGGGGGGGGTCGCTTCCTGAGCACCTAATGGTTTTAAAACCGATAGAAGCCTGGTGTAAAGACAGGTAGGTAGGTGCAGTTCGATGTTTAGAATGCTAAAAAATTTTGATTTTCCCCCAAATTAAATTTTTTTTCTACAAAATTATTTTTAAAAATTTTAGGCTTTTCCCCGGGGTGTAAATCACATGCCCCCACAGTAACCTTTTATTTTTTGTGAATATGCAGTCCCAAAAACGAAATTTATTTTCAGGGGGGGGGGCCCACCAAGAATCATCGTCGTCACCCAACACGCAATTTAAATCTTTTTATTAGGCCTCAACACATTGATTGTAATAAAACTTTTTTGTCTCGCTAACCCCTTTTATGACATTTGTTATTTATCGGGGTTTTTTCGTAAACGGGGGGTAACAAGCTACGAAAAAACCCTAAATAAAAAAATTCATTAATTTTAATGTTTTTATTTTTTTCGAGACAAAAATTTCATTTCATTTTCCCCTTTTCCCAAACTTGTCGCCAACCCCCTTTTCCCTTCTTTTATTGATTTTCAACATTATTAAACAAACTTTCCGTTTTTTTTTCCATACATACGAAACCATTTTGTTTATATAAATTCTTCCCATGTTTTTCTTTTCTTAAATTGGCCCCCCCCCCCCCCCCCCGAACTAAATTTCCCCCCGAGCAGGAGCCCTGCCCGGGCCCAGAGTGGGGCCAAAGGGCGACTTCTCTGGCCGCGACGAAAAGAGAGAGAGAGAGAGAGAGGCGACGGAAAGGAAACCCCCAGAACACAATTTCGTAGGCGGGCCCCGTAGCGTGGGGTTTCATCTCCGTTTTTACCCTTCTAGTAGCGTCCAAACCCCCGGGCTTTCCCCCCTCCACAGTCTGGATACCATTTATAACTCCATGGTTTTCCCCCACGTCATTGGGGTTTTGGTTTTGGGTTTAATGTTCAAACAGTGATAGGGTTTATGCGTAGCGGGTAAAACCTCAGGGGCTCGGGGGGCCAAACACCGGCAATTTTAAAAGAAAAATTGTTCCATTTTCACGATTAGCCAAAACTTTATATCCCAAACCCGAAAAACAGTAAAACGTATTGGGATTACTAGTTTTGTTGGGCCCCAAAAGGGCCGGTTTGACCCGTGCCCCTTTTCCCCCATCCCTTTAAATGATAAACCCCTTCGTTTTGGGAAAAATAGACAATTATTGTACGAGACCTATTCGAAACAAAGTTGGGTTTTTGAATCGTCGGGCCCTAATAAAATTTTTTTTATTTAGATTTGAGGGATTCCCACAGGGTTAAAAACTTGGAAGTCAAATACGCAGGGGGAATGCTAATAAGTTAATATATTTAAAGCACGTGTGATACAATGGTGTAGACAAACGAAATTGTACTAGAGGAACTCTCTCAAAGAACGGTTCCTCTGGTAAGAGCCCAGAGCCCCCCTTACAATGCCTTTTTGGTGGGTCGGATAATGCAGTACCGAAGCTTGTTTTCCTATTGGTTGAATGAAACAAGCATAGTTTTTGGGTTTATATTGAATCACGTGATAGCATCCCTTAGTTCGTGGAAGACAGATGTATTGTTTAAACAATTGCACCGTTTCGACTCGAACTGTAGGATTTATATAGTCATTATCTGTGAAAATACAAAAGCCGAGGGTGGCCTGGCTCACTCTCGTAAATACACATCGTCTGAAGGAAGTTAAATGTCAAAAAGTCCATGTAGCTGGAACACAGGTATTGACACAAAGGATATAACACAGGTATTGACAAAAGGAAGTCGTAATTCCATAATGACATCCCCTAACTTGAAATGTTAACAAAGTCTCATGTGAATGTATAAAACAGGTATTGTCAAAAGAAGCAGTAAATCTATAGTGACCATCCCCTAGCTATACCTCGGAAGGTGTTTGTATGAACAGTATGTCTTACAGATCGCCTAGAACAAAGAAGAGTGAAAAAATAGGGTGCAAGTGTAAATAAAGTTGAAAGCACCACGAACACACTGACCGCATGCATGTGCTAATTACTACATGCTACATGGGTGGGCTTACAACATGGTGACAAAAGACGTAACTGAATGCGATGAGAAATGAATTTCAATAATAATAAATACATAAAATTACCGTAGGGCCAATTAATATTATGGGGTCAACCAGTGGCGTGCGGTGAGGTCAGGTAAATAGGTGGGGAAGCAATTGAGTGGCAAGGCATGTTAGTGAACACTCAAGGGGTCTGGGGCAGAGCCCCAACCGCTGAATTGTTTTGGCATTTCTTATTTATAAAGTAGCCGGAAAATGATTTTAGAGAAATAACAAGAATATATTATGGATTAGTGTTTTTCAAAATAATGATGTTTGCAGTAGTACCTGGTTTCGATCCGGCGGTCTGATTCTGTAAAATCGTTATGGAAGATAACGATCGTTAACCGGCACTTTAGCAACAATTTTGCGTGTCGACTGATTCTGTAAAAATGATAGCGATCGCTAAGATAACGAGAATGAAAAAGGAGTCGCTATGCTATGCTATCAAGATACGATAAATGGCGGCCGTAGCGACTATTTTACAGAAACGGTCGATAACGATAATTTTTTACGATTGATATTTCATATCACCGTGATCGCTATCGCTATCATAGCGACTATTTTACAAAATCGCACTGCTGGTCTCACCGAAAGCAGTGAAAGAAACCGATCGCAAATGAATTATCGACGTCTCATGTTGATCTGAGCTAGATCCACTACTTACCCAACTTGGAGTTCTGTCATGAGTAATCAACAACACGGCCAACAGAATATAGCTTGTCTAGCACCGAACTTCCGTCAGCGACAAATTAAATGTTCGAGTAATCAAGACACTTTAGTCCTCGGTGTTGCCGTAGCCGGTTTTTTCTTTTTCCCAAATACGAAGAAGCCCGAGAACTGACTAGAGTAGCCGTGTCATGTTTTTCCCGCATTTTAGAATTCCTAGTTCACCCTCCCACACCCCTCGCCGCGGACCATTGGTTGTCGCCTTGTTTCAGTTTTTTGTCTCTCACCCACGGCACATGTGTCGAACCCCAAAGGACGCACAAACTCTGTCCAGGTCTTGAGGTTTAACGTGAAAGCTATGCAGAGCGTCTATGGTCGTGTATAGTTAACTGTTTCCCAAGACACCCAATACTTCCTTTTATTACGATGAATTTACGACAAAAATACGAATTCTGGGCACTGCGTATTTTAATTTTAAATTTTTGATTCATATAAACCTGAAAAATGATTTATTATACTGAGAATGAATACAGTTACCTCCATTAGATATTGAACTACTACTAATAATAAAATGTGTTTGACATTTCGGTAAAGTGAAGCACTGCTTCCTTTGCTTCCCCTCAGTGCACTCGACAGTTCGCACCTGCGCACTGACTCAAGCGTGTATCGGTCCGTAAATAGCCTAAATATTGATTTCCATTTATATCATAACAGTAAATAAAATTCCGCTTTATATTTAACTTCCAAATAGAAGATCCAACACAGATTAGCTTCAAGGTGAAAGTACTACTTCAACTTGGCCTACATGTAGTCGGTGGGCCGTATTGAAACCGGATGTTCGGGTGTCTTGCTCGAAAGGTCGCTGGTTCAATCCCCGTCACATGAGTGGGCACGGTCGCCATATTTTATAACTGTCAGGGCGTTTCGAATAAGGTTGGGAAATTTTCCCGGACCTAAAAAACCGGCGGGTTTTCAAACAAAAACCTACATGAAAAAAATAAACAGTAAAAATGTTTGAAAAAAGATATTACAACTTACAAGAAACAAAGTATAAAAATAGACATTCTATTTCTACACATATTTAAACTTGTTTTTTTAAGCCACCAAAACCCTTCAAAAACGCCGTTTTCTTTCTCAACCCTGGTTTTGAACTAGTATTTCTAACAAACGACGTAGCAATGATTTCCAGCTAAGACAGATAACATAAGAATACGATAGCATAATTTTCTTAGGCCAGGCCCCTTCTCAGCCACGTCAAGCGTGGCGCATCTGTAAAGCAACAGAATCACTCTTGCAAATCAAGATAGTTTCATCGACAGCTAGGGAATTAGAGTCATGTTCATCCCTATCCCCTACTATTATAACTATCATAACTGTAAACTAATAGCCTACTCGGTGCGAACCAGCGTACTTGAAAGCACTGCACTGCCACTAAAGAAAAACTAAATATTATGCAGTCCAGCTAGCCCTACTTATTATAGTGATGATTAAACTTTGAGAGCAGGTGAGGAAATGGAATTAACTTCTTGGACTGCCCACATGGTAACACTAGCAAAACGCCAGTCGTTGTTAGACGAGTGAGTGAGCATGTGTTGAGTATGGGTAACATTCCCGTTTCCTCCCCCTACCTAAGGCTGGTTCCAGCATGGGTCTTTCCCCCCTACCCTATACATCATAGGCTAGAACTCGTCAGCAGGTTCTCAACCACTGTATCGTTGTGAGATGCGTCACAAGTATTTTGTTTATTATTGTTATATTGAAGTAAATTCATGTAGGGCCACTAATATAACCGCTATATACCGCCAAATTCTAGGGGTGAATGAAAGTGAGCCCGAAATTCCGAGTCGAGTGCTACTCGAAATCGAGTATAAATTAAAACATGATCTTGGTGGAGGTGCCGGCTCGCGCGCGCGTTTGTGTGAAAACTAAATACAACGCATTTTGGTGCTAACCTTACCAATCTCACTTTTTCGAAAAAAAATACTCGTGTTGTGGCCATCAGCAATAAAGAAGGCGATATGGTCAATTTACCAGCTGCGATGAATGCATCAAGTATAAGCTGGATATAAAATCCAGAGATCAGGTCAAGAAATATATAATTCAACACTTGACCTGTCTTCAGGAGGGTTTGAAGAAATACTTTGCTTCCATTTCAAAAAAGGAATAGAATGGATTATCTCTCCCCATTTGCAGTTTCTGGTGAGCACATAAATGACGTGTCAGACCTTTTTTTTATCCAGAAAAAGAATAATTGATTGAATTTACTTCAGATACAACTCTAAAATCAAGATTTCAAGACATCTCTCTTAATTCATTTTGGATCTCTTCAAGATGAGTACCCTCTGTGAGTTTTTCTTCCCTTCTGCGCCTCATACCTGTGTGAGACAGTGTTCTCAACTTTAAAAACAATCAAGTCCAACAACAGATCGAGACTTCTTGGTGTTTGGATGAGCGTAGCGAAGATTCTATTTTACTACACTGGAGAAAAAAACCTTTTTTTTGTGTGTGTCTGTTAACACGATTCCGGCTAAACCAATACTCCAATCGCAAGGAAATTTTCTGAAGGCCTTCGTAATCTCTGAACTTAACTGCCACCTTTTTGGAGGCGTAATCGAAAAATTAATTGTCATAAAAATCGCAATTTTACGATTTTTTTCGATTTAAAAAAAATTCTTCAACTTATAACACCTACATGCTTTATCCGATTGTAATGATTTTTCTCAGAACCTTAATTTTATGAATTAATATATTCGTGTGGAATTTGAGCAGAATCGAAAAATTATTTCTCATTATAATCCTTATTTTTCGTTTTTTTTTCGATTTTTTAAATTTCTTCGACTTATAACCCCGACATGCTTTATCCGATTGTAATGATTTTTTTACAGAAACTTAATTTTATTAATTAATATATTCGTGTGAAATTTGAGCGTAATCAAAAAATTATTTCTCATGAAAATCACAATTTTACGCTTTTTTCGTTTTTAAAAAATTACGCTCATCCAACAACGCGCCTGAAAAAGCGTTTGCGAAGCTTCCTAGTGATAGTGACTCGCCCTCGTATTGAGAAACTGTGTGAATTACATCAGTCCCAGGTAACCCACTGTACTGATGAGGAAGCACGTGACATTTGCTCATTGGTAACATTGGCACACATTGGAAAATTTACGTTTGATGTGTTGTAACTTGCAAAAGAAAAAATGAAGTAAGGTTAGGCAAAGCTGGTTAAATAATATTTGCGATGAAATTGTGGGAGCACTCACATAGGTGTGACGCAGCGGAAAAAAGGTTGAAAACCACTGGGCCAGAGTGGTGCATTATGGTCTTACAGTTGACGCGCCCTTATACCGGTACTCACTAAATTCAACACCCTATAATATCCCGAGTACTCAACATATGACTCGCTCACTCGTCTAACTACGACGAGTTTTCTCGTCCAGTTGGCAAAGGCGCCTGTAGGCCTATACCCGGAATGTGAGGTACATGGGAACAGTCAAGAAAGATTTTTTTAAATTTCTGGATTGTACTTAAAAATATCTGGGCTTATAGCACATGTTTTGAAATGTATACAATAGGGGAAAACCTAGCCAGTACGAAATACGTGTACAGACTGCAAGGAAATACTCAGCAAAATTTGATGGGGAACCTTGAGCGTGCAAGATTCGGCACACTGTCACTGCCAGACATGGGCAAAATACCCCAAAAAAAGTGTATTTGAAATATAAACGCAATAGGGTAGGTTTGAAACACAAAATACTAGATAGAAACTTTGACATACCGGTAAGGTATTTGAAATAAAAATACAAATGTATTAGGCCAAAACAAAATAATTTTCAAAATACAAAAACACTTCTTATAAATTGGTTAAATTTAAATAAACACTCAGTAAAGTGGTATTTTGGGGTCGTGTTCTAGACGCGAACGAGGGTGGGGTTTTGCCGGGCTTTGCTCTGCGTCTGCGATGTGTGAGGGGTAGGTTTTTTGCGAAAACCCCCTATTTTTACTTCGAACTCGAACTTCATAAAAATTTCGAACCCAACTTTTATCAAAGCGTCATAATAGGTAAAATAGTGATAAGTCTGCACCGGCACCTCCACCAAGAAAGTAATGTAACTTCTGGTCCGGCACTCCCCACCAACCATTTTTTTTTGTTTTAAATTAGTACCTGTAAAATGAGAACCATTTTTTGACATGTTAAATAATATGACCGCACACCACCATAAATTAGTTTTTAAAAAAATACGAACGTTCGTTATAGTGAGGGGTGAAGTGGTGTCGGGCACAGTAGACCAGTGCTAGTTTTAGTGAAAAACTCGCCGCGCTTTTCGTGCGTGTTTCCTCTGTATATTTATGTAGTGAGATTCTTTCTACCACGTATTTGCTTCACCATTGTACCTCCTTACAACAGGCTTTGCAAATCGCTGGGACTCTTATTAATTAATTGCCCTTGTCTTCCTCTGTACTGAGGACAATATTGCACAGTATGGAGGAATTCATTCACGTGTGGTTACTCTACAAGACTATGTGCCGGTCGCCGTGAAGCGAAAAGGGGCCAACCCGGCGTCCCCCCCCCCCCCCCCCCCCCCCAAGTGCGTCGTGGCAAGGGGCTTACGCGTGCTCCGGGGACGGCAACAAAAGCCCCTCGCTTGGGCTCGAACCGGAAAAGACTCTCCGGCTTCGCCTGGGGGTGCAGTGTCCCCCCACAGGATCCTGAACCGCCTCTACTGTGACCTTGTCGCGTTCATCCGCCTCACCACTGTTACGCCCCAGTCCTCACGCCGTGAGCCCTTCCCGTGAAGCGCCGACGCGCAAGGTGCACTACCACACTTAGGCCTACAGCACAGGTGAGATCAAAACCAGTAAGTACGTCGGACGTGGCCGATCGTCCAAGCATTCAGCTGACGACATAAAGGCCGATCAAGCAGTGAAGCAGATGTCGCGCGCTGGACCTGACCGCGCGCCACTGCCGCTGTTCGTTGTCACAACGCAGGCTGTCTTACGCCAAACAGGGTATTCCGTCGTGTCAGTCGAAGAGTATCACGGGAAAAGGCCCCCCAAAAGTTTTTTGTAGTGCCAGGGGTTTTGGCCACCAAGCACTTTCTGTGAACGCCTTCCCCGGGGGCGCTAAACCCAAGGCCGGGGCTGCACCAAGTCACGGGGGTTGCTGGTTTGCTCTGTGCTGCAACTGCGGTGATCATCCGCGTCGTCCCCGAACTACAATTGCCCGGCTCCCCGGGCCGGCACTGCCCCCTGAACGGAATGGCCCCAAGACGTCTGCCGCCTCACCAGTTCTTTTGCTACTGCGACGACGGCCTCCGCGCGTCCTCCCCCCCCCCCCCCCCCCCTCGTAACGCGCACTCCCCCGGACTTGACACATACGATCCCTGGCAAGGTGTCATAGTCGTTTCCCCCAGACCATGCTCATGTCAAAACGGAAAAAATGTTTTCATGGCCCCCAAACTCCCACCCCCCTGTCCTGGATCGCCGAGGAAACGGGCGGGCGAAAGCCAGAACTCCCCCACCTTTTGAGGGATGCAACATCCTGTTGCCCCCATTTATATTTTTGTAAAATCTTGGGTATATTATTCTAAGGGCGGGTTTTCTAAAGTTCAAAAATCAAAATTAAACAAAATGAAAAAAAGTTACTTCGTCGTAAAGGGACCAAATCCGTTTCTGTCATAAAAATTTGGGTCGTAAGTTTTCAAAGGTAACAAGTTTCTTGTGCGTTCCTTATAATTACTATCGGTCGTCTGCAAAAATTAGTAGAAAATTTCTCAAGAAATAAAAAAAAAATTAGTCTATCTCGGAAAAATGTGAAATTCAAAAAACAGAATTTTTATTTTACTTCGTATTTCAGGGCATCAAATGTAAGAAGTGGCGAAAATTTTTTACTCACCGGGCGTTTGCGAAACTTTTCCCCGTCGCGTTGATGGTGATTTTTTTTTTAATTTTACCAATTTACGTCATTATCGGCCAAAATTTACCGAAAATATCTTTTTTTAAAAAGCAAAAGTATGATTTCATGAGAAATATTTCTTCAAATGTCTCTAAAATCATAAAATTATAAAAATTTCAGTAATTTTTAAGGTTCCCATAACTTCAAAAAAGATCGGAGTAGCCGTTTGCCCGGGCGCGGGCCAAAATATCACGAAAAAATTTTCATTAAAAAACGGAAAAAAACTTTGAAAAATACCGGGACTATAAAACATAAAATTATAGGATCGATTTTACCCAAAACGTGCGTCTAAGTTCAATGATTTCGAAGGTTCCCTCCACTCCAATTTTTTATCAAAATCGCACGTGCGCGGACAAAAAGACAGAAAAACAAAAAAAAAGAAACAAAAACACCCAGCTAATTTTTTTTGGGGGGCAGGCCAGTGGGTCGGAAAAGGGGGGGCAAGGGGGGCATTGCCCCCCCAATTTTCATGGGGGGGGGGCATGGGGGGGCTTTTTAGAAAAAAAATCAAGACTTCTACTCTACTTTTTGGGAAAGAAACCCGTCTATCCGACTTTTTTTTTTTATAACCAACCACCTGTCTTGTATAAATTTTGTGTTGGGCCCAAAAAATTTACTTTAGTAAGAGTGGGCACGTGAAACAACTAGTCTAAACCAAAAATCCATTTGATGATTTGCGAGTTATTTGGGAGACGCAAATTGGGATTTTGGTTCCCGTTCGCTCGTTTTGCGTTTTTGTTCAGTCATCTTTGGAGTGGTGTAGTGACTGTGATTAAGCGAAGTGGCAAGGGTAAATTATTCCTCTTTTAAATGTAAGTGTGTTGTGAAATGTAAAATAAAGTGTAAGTGTGTATGTAGTGTTCTGTTTAAAGGTGTTAAGATTAAAAATTTATTTCGTAATTTTAAATATAAAAATTATAAACACCTTTAGTTACTATTTTTTTTTTAAAGAGGGGGAAAACAAAAATATGTTTTCCTGATGCTTTGTGATTTCATTAAAAAAAAAATGTTGTAGGCCAATTTATTAAAGGGGCCACTTCACTTTGTTTTTTGATTTTTTAGATGCAGATATTGATTGGCTAAAAAATTCGTTTACAGAGTCCAGTGCAGTTAAAACATGCAAAAAACTGTAGTATGTGAAATTTTTTTTTGCCTTTGCGAAAAGTACCCCGGGGGGGTGAGGCTTCGCCCCAGACCCCAACATACCCTACAAAATCTACTGATGGATTTGCCCCCCCAACTTTCAAAAAGTTCCGACGCGCTGGTCAGGAAATTGAAGTCTTCGCTGTTCGCTTCGCTCCTCCAATTAATCGGGGGGGGGGGGGGGGTAAAAAAAGAAAGTTTTAGACATTTTAAATTCGGCGAGAATCACTTGCCCACAAAAATATAATAGGTATTTAAAAAAATGCAGATTCCCAAGTTCGAATTGCTATTGGGGCAGTTGCAGGGGCTGAAACAGCCGGAATGTAATGACACGAGTTACATGTAGGTGGGTCAATCTTCGCCAACACTTACCTGAAGCTGTTTCTCACCACAGACGACACATATTATGGGTAGAACACTTGAGAACAACGCACTTCACGCAAATACTTGGAAACACTTGTGTTCAAACAACGAAGCCACTTCGAAGTACATTCTCATCAAGTTCATACATGAATCACGCAATACTCGCGACGAACACACGAATTCCACACCGAGAAATACGGAAGTGGACTTTGGACTTATTGCGGTGCAGCGACAGTTGCAACACGATGACAAAACTTCATCGACGACGCAAAACCGTGAAATGTAAACAGCGCAAAGCCCAAGTAGGGCCTATAATGTTCAACAACACTTTGAAAGGAGTGTGGAAAAACATGTATTGTTTCGCGGACTTGGTTCTTGGTACCGCGAGGCCCACTAGTTCGTAGCGAAACACAGTCGTACACACACTCGGCCGAACCAACACTGACTGACAAGCGAGGGGCTCGTTCGCGTTCGCGCGCCCGCCAACCCCTCGGTCCTCACCGGGCCTGCATCTGATTGGTCGCTTTAGAAATACCCGAACGCAGTGGGTTATTCCTTCGGGTGGGGGGTTTACACGAGGCCGTCACCTCGGTTTTCACTCCAGTTCCATCCAACGCTTAGACCGTGAGAGGGACAGATTACCTACTGCTTGAGGTTAGCACGGCGTCCTGAGCGAAACTACTCAGCAGTTTAGCAATCCTTACCGAAGATTAGTTTGAATCACTTGAAGCTCAACCAATTGTCATACTTATCGCACTGAAGTAGTAATATGTCACATTACACCATGTGGTTTTTCGTCAAATCAAAAAACATTTTCACAACAATGCTTTGTTTTTTGTCATCAACTGATTATGATTGTTGTAATAACTTTTAAATCACTATTAAAGTATAATGTCAAATGAAAAACAACCCCAATTCTTTGTTCCACACACTTCGGAATTGACCTCAATCGTATGAGAATTAGGAAAAAAATTGAGGCAATTAAGAAATACACTCGTCTTTTAGAACACTACTAACTGTCCCCCAAGTTTCATAAATAGAGACGTTTAAGGGAACATCCAATAAATAAATAAATGAAAATCGAATAACGACACTCTCAGAAGAACGAACGGGCGGGCGAGGAAATGTGATGCACGAGGTATCGCATTAGGCCCCGGAAACTCAACAGGAAGTAGCATTAGCAATCATAATAATTTATAACTGAGATATAAGATAAGATAAAGCCTACGTTAGAGTTCCGAGTTGCATATGCTTATCTTCAGACTGGCCACTGGCTAATCAGCCCAAAAATGTGGTGAAAACCACGGAACTTTAGAAGGTAGTCGCGTGACGTGACTCACGACTTTTCTCGTGATTGTGCGTGAACGTGAATGCTTTGAATAAGTATGTACCGTGAATTTGCGTGATAATATAACAATCACGCGTGACCGTGCGGGACACTAAAATGCTCCAGCGCGGAACGAGCCCTTCTCATCCGCGAGGCCCGGCCCCCTCCTCTAAGCTCGCCCTTTAGTCGCCCCTGACCTAAATTCAGCCATTAATACGCGGACGAGAGAGTAATAAACCAACAAACTCGTGAATTATTGTCTGCCAATCACTTGTATCCATCTCTAGTTATTAATTTGTTCACCACTCTCTCGAGAGGAAACAAGTGAGGGCAAAGTCTGCCATCTGACAACGCGAAATGAATAGGTTGGTGGCGATGGGCTGGTAGAAATTTGCCCTCAAAATACCAAAAAATTGAGCAATCGTGATTGCGCGTGAGTGCTTGAAACGTCATTTGGGCGTGCGTGAGCAGTATAGCTACTTGAAAATATTACGTGATCGTGCGTGAGTTTAAAAAAAAATTATGTTATTCGTGCGTGAACTGTGCGTGAACGAATGATTACCCTGACGTGAGTGAAAACTGGGTCAAAAGCGACCCCTCTACACCACACGGAATATATTTAGGGGTTGGGGGCGCAGGGCGGTCAATGTTTAGTTAGAAACTTGTGTTTGAACGCGGTTTAGATCAGTAAGAGTAAGTACACGTCGTTTCTTCCGGGATTGACTTATTATTGCCTTATTGGACTTGTGCATAGTTATATTTCGGGAGGGGGTTTTTTTCCCCTGTCCGCCCCCAGGGGCCATTTCACTCAGTTGATGACTTCCCCTTTGACCATTGTTCTTGCAATATTTCATTGGGAAGGAAACATTTTTTATATTAAATTTTAAAATTTTTTATCCTAGTATTATTTTAGGGTCCAAGCCTGATGCGTGCCTATTGGCCATTCGACTGATGGCGGTGTTTGAAATTGAACCTTACCACCTATACGCTCAAGCAGGGACGAAGCGAAGGGGGGGGGGGGCGGGTGCCCCCCCCCCCCGAAATAAAAAGGGGTTTTATAACAATAAAAAAATAGTCTTTTTACCCACACTTAAAGCATTTTTTGCAGCAGGCTACACAAAAAAATTATGCAAGATTTTGTGAACGACAGTGGGTGGGTTTTCAGTTTTATAGAATATCGACAAAATCACTCTAAAAATTGGGAAAAATGTCACTGTTTGAAAATGAAAAACATCATTTTGTGTGGGGGGGGGGAATGAACCCAGACCCCCCCATCCCAACGTACTTTTCGCGAAACGATATTTTTGTGGACATTTTCTAAAAAATTTTTATTCTTTTACCCCCCCCCCCACCCCCCCACCCCCGAATAAAAAATCCTGGTCAAGGGGTTTCTAACTGAAACCCCCCCCAAAAAGCACTCTTCGCAGTATCACCCAACTTCTTATGTTCTCATGTTTGACGTGGAAGGGACGGGAAAAGGGCAAGAATACCACATTCAGGTCGGAGCGGGCACTTCCCTTTAACCCCATTGTGAAGACTACAGAGGATGACCTACATAGAACTTTCCTTTCAAAAACATTCTTTTTTCTGACAGAAAAGTAAAAACTTCAAAATTAAAAGGATTGGGAAAAATGGAGCCCTTCCCTTTGACCAGTGATTGTAAGGCGAGGTGTATTTTGACCAAACCCCTAGACTAAGCAGAAAACCTTTTTTAACAGGTAACCGATCGATAAGGGGTGAAAAAAAATGCCAAGTGCGTCTTTTATGGGCGATTAAACCCCTGGGATACATAAGTGGGCGAGACTGTGGGGTTCAAGAAAATTTTGATAACTTGCTGGGGAAGTGGGGCCAACATTTTTAGTTTCGTAGGGCTTTGAAAATACTTTTTTTTCTAGTTCTCCCGCTCCAAAAAGGTTGAAAAATGTCCCAAAAGTTTCAGAACGGGGAAAAAAAATAAAAAACGCGAAATTTTTAATATAAGTACACAAACTTTTTCGATTATTTTTTCTTTTTGGAAAAGGTCCTTATGTTTTAAACTAGAAAACACTAAAGGGTAATACAATACTTTTAAAAAAAATTAATAATAATTAGATGCCGCAGCGAAAAACCCCCGGCATATGCAGCGTGTGAAAAAGAATCAACTGGGTTACGGAACGAGGGTCAATCATTTTCCCCTACTTTCGGATGAGACAGGCACACTTTTTTAAAGCACATTCAAGAGGATTCGGACGTGCCTATTTATCCCCTTGAATTGACGGCATGTATACAATATACAGGGCATGCATCGTGGCGTACCCACATGATATATTTCGGGGGGGGGGGGGGGGGGGGGGGGGGGAGTTTTCTAAAAATAGTAGATATCTCAAAAATGCTCTACAACTGGCTTTTTTGGGGGGAAAGCCCTCCCCTTTTCCCCAATAGCGCCGCAGACATTTTTTTAGAAAAAGATAAATTTTTAAATATATATTTAATTTTTTTGCATAACCTAATGATTTGCAGAATATAATTAAGCATGATTTTGGGGGGGGCAAGCCCCCCGGGGCCACCCCTTTTGGGTACGCCACTGCATCAGCAGGGGGGATCGTCCCGCCAAAACACTTGTGGTAAGCAAGAATGCGAGGCCCTGAGGGTGGGTGCTTCGCCCGGGAAGCTAAACTACTGTGGGTGGGGCGAGGAGGCAGCACCCGCCGTGGGAAGATACAGTGGGGCGAGGAGAAAAAAAAGGGGGGCACAAAGCCACGTCACGCGTGCTCCGACTTTTCTCGTGATTGTGCGTGGACGTGAAAGCTTTGAATAGGTACCGTGAAGTTTCGTGATAAATAATAAAAGCACGGGACCGTGCGTGACACTAAATGCTCCAGCGCGGAAAAAGAGCCCCTTTCATCCGCCAACTTTAGCCATGAACACGTGGACGAGGAGTAATAAAAAAAACAAATTTTCTCAATCACTTTTTATTCATTCTATATTTTTTAGACGAGTGACGCAGCGAACGTAGTCTACAACGCTAAATCGATCGGGCCTTGGTCGTGATTAATTCTGTTAATGTTAAAGTTAAATGTTAAAAGTTGTCTGTCTGTCTGTCCATCATACGGCCGAACGGCCAAATAGACCGCTGAAATTTTTAAAAAAGACATCAGTTTACCCGGTAATGGAAAAAGCTAACAAAATGAAACACAAACTGTTACGATTTAAACCTGCAAAAAATAAAAAAAATGAAAAAAATTTGTTGAAAAATTATGGGGGAAAATTTTTTAACACAATGGTTTTTATTTTGAAATAATATATTTTTGTTTGTTATTTACCTGGGTTGAAAATTTCCGTTCCAAGTTTAAACGAATGTTTGATCAAAGGGCCCCCAAATTCCGCTCGTAGATTGAGTAAAAACCCGCAAATTTTTCACGTATTTCCTATGGGCCCTGTTTTTTGTAGTATTGTACAGATGATGGATACACTGCGTTTTAAACATTTTAAAAGTTTAAAAAAATTTTAAAAAAAACAAACCAGAAATTACAAAATCTTTCCCGACCATTAAACCCACGTCTCCCACATTTCGGCTATAAGTGCGTTTTTAGCCAACTCGACTAGGGAACGCCAAAGTCGTTGTTAGACGAGTGAGCGAGTCATGTGTTGAGTACACGGCAACATTTGCTTTAAGTTTGATAATTATATCGGTATAGATAATAGGGTTTAAGTTGAGTTGGTATAAGGGAAACGTCAACTGTAAGGTATAATGCACCACTTTAGTCTATGATAGGCTAGGGAGACCTTAGGTAGGTAAATAATAATTGATAATGGGCTTAAATGTGTAGGTTCTATTTTAACAACAATGTTTTTTTCGGGAAGAATTTTAATTTTTGGAATGTCAAGAGGTGCGCGGCACTGGCCAAGATGCATCGAAACTTGCACGCTCAAGATTACCCAAAACTTCGCCGCACGGAGATTGAGTAAACCTTGCAATCTTAGCTCGTTCTCGTACTGGCTATGTTTCTTATACTATTCTGCAATGTTAAAACACTACAGAAATTATTTATTTATTTGTAATTAATAATATTAACCTAGATGGTTGGCATGCGAAATAAAGTACGATGTACATGAATAATTCCATACAATTTTTTATGTTTTTTTGTAATTTTTTATACTATACAAATTTGCGTTTTAGCGACAGAAGATACGATTGGTTTGTGCATGGACTTAAAATAGTTACATCCATGGTTTGTAGAAACTCCATTGAGATTCGTGGATCTTGATCACTGCCTTGGTACAAACAATTAAAGATCAAACAGGAATAATTAAAACTAGTATGGGCCGTGTTTAATTTGTTATTTTTGCAAACAAAAACACCTTCTACGCCGCCATTAATTGGCGTGCTTTTCTGTTTGTTTTATAAAACTAGGGAAACGCCAAACTCGTTGTTAGACGAGTGAGTGAGCCATGTGTTGAGTACCCGGTAACATTCCTTTTCTTCCCCCTACCTTTGGCCTCCCTAGCCTATCATAGGCTACAGTGGAGCATTATGGCCTAAGCTATGACCTAAACTTAAATACCCTATTATTTATACGAATATTATAATCAAACTTAAATGCAAATGTTCCGGCGCACTCAACACATGGCCTCACTCACTCGTCCCAACAACGACTTTGGCGTTTCCCTAGTTTATTTGTTCACTGCTCTCTCGAGAGGAGCAAGTGACGACAGGATGTCTGCCATCTGACAATGCGAACATGCCAGGTTGATGGCGATCGGATTAGAAGTGTGCTCCTCAAAATACCAACAATTGAGTGAGTAATCGTTAGTGCGCGTGATTGCTTGGTAACGCGAGTAGCTGTGCGTGAGTATGCGCGAGTGTGCGTGAGTGAAATAAAAACTGTTATTCGTGAAAATGAGTTCGCGTGACGTGTCGTGACGTGAGTGAAAAATTGATCACGCGACCACCTCTAACTTAAGACTGCGTGACAATTAGAAGCCATATTGGATAGGTCAGTTTGTAACTTTGTATGTTAAATTAGGTTGTAGCGTTTTGTAGCCCAAATATTTTTTCAAGCGTGCTGTCAGGTTAACAAATGAGCATATTAACCAACCATTAACACCAAATGATTACTAAATTCCCTTATGCAATAAATTATTTCTTGTTGTTTCGGTTTGTTTGTACATTCCCTTGCTGCACAAGCTAAAACCTTATCAAAACAATCCAGAAAAATAACTTACTTAATCGCTTCCAAAACATAATGTAACGCACAGATTGAAACGCCAAATCGCCATCTTGAATAGATCAGATTGACGCTTCAATTTGCTACGCTCGCGCCTGTGCGGACGTATTGGAAACTGGGGATCTAGCCTACTATAGAACATAGATGTTAAATATCATTGGTACGGACAAAAAAAGTAAATTCTACAAACCGGAACTGCAGTACATAACCTAAAATAATGTAAAACATTATGTATGCATAAAGCAATACAAATTGTGTTAAATAAAACATATATTCTTACATAACATAAATATATTTGATAAAGAATATTATAGAAAACTGGGCATGTTATACTATAATAACGTCGACGGCAAGGATGAGGCGAGAGGCTGGACTTGCCGAGCCGAGGTGCAGCGCTCGGTCGGCTGACCAGGGGGGGGTCTACGCCGAGCTTTCCCCGAGAGTTATTACCCAGCTCGAGGTGGACTGTGGGAGTGGACGTCGAGGAAGTCCGGTATGCTGAGAATGTGGACCAATAAACCCAAATAGAGAATAACCTTCCGAGGCACTTTCTGAGAGACGCAGAATAACGGCGCTCACAGTCACAACAACCGATCAAGTTCATTCTGTCGAGTCTGCTCCGAGGGTGAAGGAAAACCACCAGACCAAGATCTAATACTGAATATGATAAGGCGCTGCTTGTTCCGCATTAATGCTATCAATATGTTATTATGTTTATTACAAACTATTGTAGACTAGACTGTGTGTTATAATTGTATTTCGTATCAAGCTTCACAACCTTTTATAAAATTGGCCCGATCGTTTAGGAAGTCGGCAAATCTATTGCAGGAGATCGCAGCAAAAAACATTCTTTGAAATGAAATAAATATATTATACCTATTCTGAACGCTGCTGTAAATATCATTTGCTGACGGGGGAGGGGGGGGGGGGTCAGGCCCCTTTCCTTACCCGTCCGTGACTCATCATTTTGATAGGATGCCGCTTCAAAGTTATGCTTTATTTATGGCAATTAGTAAGAAACCATTATTTCAAATGGAAAATTTGCCAATTATTAAACACGTGTGAAGATTGTTTGCAGTGATATAAGTGGTCAAATCATAATTCAATTGATGGGCCTACTGATAAGAATCGCAACGGATGGGAAAACCCCCTCTTTCAACTTGGCCGAGCGAATGACGAATTGTATTTCCTGGGCAATACCCGGGAAGCAACAAATACACAATATGTGGCACAAATAAACCCATGAGTCACATTGAAGGGCGGGGGTGGGGGGGGGAGGAGGGGGGATTCAGAGTCCTTGCCCCGGGTGTTAAATACCCCGCCAGTGTCACGTGTGTCATACTTGGTCACCCATCATTA
>JAMZAV010009906.1:0-21484 GCA_024449915.1 Sweltsa coloradensis
AAGTAGTTTAACGAAAGAAAATTTCCAAAAAAGGATGGAAAGGGCCGTTTGGTATCCGTGCTGCGCTCATATTACTAATAGAGATTGCGGAGTGAAAAGGCACTAACTATTTTAGGAAACATAATTTAATGTTAATTTATAAATGTTGCCCATAAAATACATTTTGTAGTGATATTATTATTAGTATTTCAACATTTGCTTAACTAACAGGATTATGGTGTGTACTTTATTACTTAAGACTTAATTCATTGTCCCTGTTGTAAATCAGTTTTTTATAACTTAATAAAAGTCAAAACATAATTAAAAAAAATGCGTCTATCACCACTTCTACTTTTAAATGGACTTAGTTTATGAAAATAATGTTGACATTAGCAACAACCCCCCAAATTTAATCATTCTTTATTTTAAAGAAAGTAAACAACAAATAAAAATCTGTTCCGTGTAAAAATGTGTTTATTTAGTAAAAGTAAGTTGGTTTGGTATCATATTTCGCGCAGCTCCTGGTTTCCTAGGCAGCTGTGGTCGCCCAGGGTCTACTCTCGGTGAGTTCCGAGAGTTCGCGATCTCCTGACGAGAACTGCCAGAAATAAACAACAATCCCCACCGCAAGAAACTTTTCTTAGCACTGGCAACACTGCACGATAAAAAAAAATCATTCCTTCTTTAATTTTAGGATTTGTACCACATGCCTCGATAATTCATGTAAGAAAAATTTTAAAAAACAAAAATTTAATGTTAAGCCAAGTTTTTAATTGATACATTAATCAAATTTTTTCAACATATAATTATTATAAATACATATAAATAAGTTTTAGGTTTGCTAATAAAAGTAATAAAAGTTTCGTACATCGATGTCGTATTCGTTAAGAAAAAGCATTATCAAAACTATCCCGGGGAAGGTTGAAATGCTGAGAAAAACGCGAAGAGTATAAATTTCCCCTGTAAGTCCAATTTTGTTTTACCCCCGTCTCTCATATGGACGTCCGCGGGTTCGCCTTGCCGCGGCCCGGTACGGGCACTAGCGGGGCGCGGGTCGTCGTCGCCCCCTGCGCCGGGGTTTGGGGCGTCCCCTCGCCCCTCCCCCCAGAGATGACAACGTCCAAAACCCGTTTACTGTCCCCAAGACGCACCTTTTTCTTCTTGTCTTTTTTTCTTTCTCTCTGCCCCTCCGCCAGAACTCTTTTGAACTTTAAATTGAGATCTAGTTGGCTTGCCCCCGGGGGCCGCCCGCTGTCGTCTCCCCGCTCTGCTGGTCCTCCAGATTCTCCTCGGTTTCCCCTTTCCTGGATTTAGACAGGATACCATTTTGACTCAGACAAGACCAGGGTTGACACAAAACAAACAGGGAGACAAGGTTTGTCTCAGACAAAACAGGAGCCCCGGTTTTGACCAGCAAACAGGGTAAACCAAATTTTTAGACAAAGACAATTTTCCGGTAGACTCAGACAAGACAAAAAAAAAAGGTTAAAAAATCAAGAAGACGGATACCAAGGGTTTGACCCCCCCCAGATAAGGGCAGGATACCCGGTTAGACCAGACAAGACAAAGGTACCCGGTTTGACTTAAACAAACAGATACCAGGGTTGATCAGACAAAACCCCGGGGACCAGGTTTCCCCAGATAAGAAAAAGGAGGGGAAAAACCCGGATAAAACCCCAGACAAGACCCGGTTGAACTCAACAAACAGGAACCCCGGTTTAAATCAGCAAGCGGAACCAGGTTTTTAAAGTAGACAAAGACAGAACCCCGGGGGTTTGACTTAGACAAGACAGGGAGACCAGGGTTTGACTCAGACAAGAACAAGAGACCCGGTTTGACTTAGAAAAAACAGGGTACCAAAGGGTTTGACTTAGACAAGACGCAACCCGGGGAGAAATCGACAAGAAAGAGCCCCGGTTAACTTAGACAAGACAGCAGACCAGGTTAGAAAAGACCGACGCGACCAGGTTAGACTCAGACAAAAAAGAGGGCCAGGTTTAAGGAAATTAAAACAAGACACAGACCCGGTTAACTTAGACAGACAGCCCAAACCCGGTTTGAATTAACAAGACCAGCAGAAAACCCGTTTGACTCAGACAAACAAGAGACCAGGTTAGACTTTTGACAAGACATTTTACCAGTTAGGCTTAGAAAAAACAAACGACCAAGGGTTTGACTCAGACAAAAACAAAGACCCGGTTATACTTAGACAAGACAGGGGTACCAGGTTAGACCCCAGACAAAACAGGATACCCCGGCCCAGAGTCGTCAATATTAGACCGGGTACTAGGTTTAAAACCCCAAAAAGCCCGGAAACCCCGGTAAGAACAGACAAAACCAGGGCCAGGTTGACTAAGACCCAAAATAGGGACTGGGGGGGGGGGGGTTAGACTCAGACAAACCGGATACCAAGGGGAACTCAGACAAAACTTTTGAATGACAAAAACAAAAGGTTAGACTCAGACAAGACAGCAGACCAGGTTAGACTAAGGGCAAGATAGGAGAAATAGGGTTTGACTCCGACATTAGACAAGGCAACACAAAGGGTTTCACTGTAAAAAAAATTTAAGAATAACACTTTTCCAAGGACGGGTAAAAAAAGTTTCTCCTGGGTAATAAAACCAAAATGTTTTCCAAGTATACATAATTTTATAAAAAACAATCCATTAATACATGGGAATTTTAAAACCCCTTATATATTTTTAAAAATCAAATATGTACAAAAAAATAACTAAAACCTTGGATAATCTAATATACCTCACTATGTGGGTTTTTTTCAATAAAAATTATTATACTAAAAATTCATAAGGTTAAATAATTTTTTTCTATACAACTTGAATAAATCACACCCTCCCTTCAAGGTTTTAAAATATCCATTGGATGGTCGTTTTTTAAAGCATCCCGGCGTAGGTTTTTATACTTGACAAAGATAAAATTTTACCCCCATGGATAAATAATATTACAATCAGTTTAAATATTCTTTACTTCCCTAATTTTATATTACTATCTAGTGGAAAAATCGTAATTTTTCCATCCTGGGATAGGTTAAAAGGTACTTGACCAAGAAAATTTCACCATCCTTGGATAAGTATATAACAATACAGTTACAATATTCTTCACTATCCTTGAGTAGTATATTACATATCTAGTGGATAATCGTATTTACGCATCCAGGCATAGTTTATTTATATACTTGTTGACAAAATAATTTTGCCACCCATGTGTGGGTATTTCATTATAAAACCAAAAGATGCACTCAGAACGACGAGCTAGGACCACCTATTATATACAAATTAGCTCTAGAACATATATCTCTTTATTCAGAGGGGTGACGTGAGGGTGGTACATAACGGGGATGGTGAAGATGGGGGTGTTTGACCTTATTATGACATTAACTCAAAAGATAAAACTTATTGTTTTGAAGCTTAAACAACTTATTACTTGAAGCTTCTCCCTTCCCTCTCGGATACGCCACTAAACTCCCATAATGGCGACCTCCAGGGAAAATATATTACTAATTTAATAAATAAAAATGCTATTTATATGGGGCAAAATAAAAAATAAAAGTGTGGAATTACTTGTGACCAAGGAATGAGTTTTTTTTTTTGTGCCTTTAATAAATATTTTGCGTTCTACGATTTTCTTTCAATTTGACGGTTCGGGAAGAGAATGTACCAGCATTAAAAATTAACAGAAATGTAAAATGTTAAAGAATGACTGATTCCCTGGTAATAATTAGCGCGTGAGTGTCACACATTCTCTAATCACGCACACTCATGCTAATAATTTAATATTCCCTCACACACCCATACATATTCAATATTCATGCCTTTTAGCATTTTCTATTTTTGGGGTAGCTTGTCATCCGTCGCCACATAGTCGCCTCACCATCGAATTCCTGGAGACTCTTACCTGACCGAAACCGAAAATTACCAAACAAAGATATATCTAAAAATACCTTCATTGATGAAAGACCAACGGGCCCAAAGGGTTTTGAACGCGGTCAGGAGCAAGAAATTAAAAAGTTGTTCAGGCATAGTTTCAGTTTGGTATTTACCACATGTAAAAAACATTGTGCATATAACTATGTCAAAAACATCACCCCTAAAAAACTCATTTTTCCGTAATTGAACTTGACACCCACAATCACCCCGTGTCACCATTGACGCGTGAGTTATGTATTTTTTTAAATTTTCCTCACGACTTATCTCACACTCACGTGTGACTCACGACCCCGCTCAGCTCTATAAAAAAATCACGCTTTGTAGGAAGTGGGGAATTTGAAGCATACTCTCATTCGTACATGAAACTATAGAAGCTCAAAATCGAATACAGACAATACATATTGCTGAAAGCACAAGATTAGACGTGGACCCACACCACACAGTGGCTTTGCCATCAATCATTAACTAATTACTACTATCAAACAACTACATATTATTATAAAAAACTAATTAACACTGGAACAAACATTAAATGAGAAAAAATTATATGACATAACATCAATAAAACATTAAACCGAGGTAAAAAATTTAAATTATATTAATATTATCAATACATGCAGTAAAACTATAAACTTCCTGTCTCTCTTGTAAAACGCTTTTTTATCCTGAACCTGAAACATACCCCCAACTCAACGCGCCCCACTCGAGTTTGATGATTTCTGCTGAACAGTTGGAAATTTCTCATTATAAAATATTGCATGAATGTTATAAAACTACTTCTTATTGATATCCGCACTTGTTGCAAATAATAAGTCTTAAAGATCCATCAAGACAGAAGTCCAAAATACGCACCAAACCTTTTATCTTACGATAATACAAATTATCCTGCGTGTGGGGTGTTCACATTGACTTAATTAAACGTTGTCATCCAGTATGCAAATGTGCGTGAAAAAATTTTTGTACACTTTGGAATAAATTCCCAAAAATGACCAAATTGAGTAATTACGGTGATTTTCACTTTTTAATTAAAAATCAATTAATTAATTTAGGAATACACTTACTAGATACCATAGATGTAGGGTCTATTAACGTAGGTGTGAAATTTGATGAAGGTGTTATAACCGTTTTACCCGAAAAAAAAACAGAAACCCTGAGCGCCTAAACTCGTCTCAAGAGCATTATTGTACAAGGCGACAACGCGGCAGAGAAACCATTCTGTCCTAGAAAAAGGGGGGCAAGAGCAAGAGTACCACTTTTTCCGAATCGATTAAAATACAGTTCATCCGTCACTATCACATTCAAATTTTTTCGATTTTTTGAAAGTCAACATTTAAAACGCATGAGGAATAGAACTAAGAGAAAAAGAAGGAAAGAAAAACTTTAAACATATTATAAAAAAACACCAAAAAAAAACAATATTTATTATTAGACGACCCCACTAAAACTAATATGAGGTTTTCTGCACGGCATAGACTATCAGGGAATAACCAAACTTTCGGGGAAGAAAACACCGAACACAAATCTTCATTATTGTGTTCTAATCTTGAAAACCGCGAGCAAAAAAGAACCTTCACGTTAATTATAACTATGATTATATACATCAAACTGATCACAGTTTTTGTATCAGATCCTAAACAAAATGCGTTACTCCAGTCCAGTTACAAGTCAATTGAGGCAGAAATTAGCATATGATCAATATAATCACAATCATATTGTAACACATAATAATTATGAAAAAACCTAAAAAAATAAGGGAAACAAAGCAAAAATAAACAACCATGAAAAAACATTTCGTCGCTCACCATAACTTCGTTATCAGTAATCTTAGACCTGTAGTGCGGTTTTTCATTAAAATTCCCTATTTTTTTGGGAACTGAAAAAAAATTTGGGATTGCCCGCTCTTACTGCATAGTCCGGTCAACACAACACGACAAACTCGAGTTGAGTTTTATACTCTCAAAAATGTGTTGTAAATTCAAAACCATTCACAGGTAGTACTAGAATAATAGAAATATTTAAAAAAAAAACCCCTTCTCAAAATACATAGCCTACTTATTTTATGCATCTGAAAGAAAAGGTTAACCATTTTCAAAATTTAAAAGAAACGAGAAAGATATCAACTTTTTTATAATTAGACCAATGCCTAGGAAGTGAATAATCTAATGTATAGTAATGGATTGGTCAATAATAAGAATAGTCCAATTTTTTGTAGGACTCGTTTGGTATTTTTTTATTATTAGAATTGCTGTCTAGCTAGATTATATTACGTAACTATGCCTTTACCAGTCTGAATTTTCCCCAAAACATTGAATCATAATAATTAATATAAAAAATGCCCTTGAGTACTCAACATTGTTTTCGCCCGCTGTCCGCGTATTATTGTACACATTCAGTTTTTATCCAGTGTGCCCTCTTCAGGGCTCCGATGGGCAGAATTATGTGGGATAAGCACAGATGATTCCAAATCTAATTCATGAAGACTTACCCCTCTATGCCTGGGAATAAAAAAAACTAATATTGTCGATTGCTTATTCCGCTTCTTATCCGCTTATATCCCACGTATGTTTATCCCGGGATAGAACAAGAAACTTTAAATATTTTTTATACTATCTGGGTGCCCTTTTAGGGCGCCGCACCCAAGCCCGGGCGCTACACACTCAGGCACCTTATACAGGGGTGTTGGGGTGATTTTGAGGTGTTACCCAGCCGTCATAAAACGTGATTGAATTTGAAAACTATCAAATTCAGGGGTATTTATAGGTTCCTGACACACATGCCAAATTGGTTGGGTACGATCATTCCTTCAAATCATGTTTGGCAAAAGGGTTTCATAAACAGAACAATATTCAATAATAAAAAAAACAAAACACAAAATGTAAACTGATAGCCTTTCTAATACAATCAAACATAAACCAGAAAAAAAAAAATCATTTTGAAAAGCATGATTTTTTAAAATGTATTTACGACGTGATTTATTGATTGATTGATTGATTGATATTTGAATAATTATATTAGCGTTTTAAAAGGTTGGCTTTTTTTTTTACAAGTTTTTTGTGTTTGTGGTATATCCCAATTAAACTGGTTGTTAGTTGTATTTAAATAATAAATAAAAAATATAAATAAAAAATATAATAAATATATAAATACATAAATAAATAATTAAAAAATTAAAAATTAAAAACTAAAATAAAGTAATAATAATAAATTTAAAAATAATAATAATAATAATAATAATAATAAAATATTAAAAAAACAAAAAAATAAAAATAAAAAAATAAATAAATCTGGAACCCAGGTTTTGGTACCTTATAGGCCTAGGCCAGGCCTATAGTTTTTGAAGGAATGTCCAAGGTCTCCCAAGATTTATTCCCAACATTTGTCTATAAATGAGTATAACCCATGGGATAATATTTCAGTCGGGATTGTCTATGGCTGGTATCGAATCGACAACTTCTCGTTCAAGTTGCGCTATTGTAAATTTTTTGTCGTCTCCCCTCGTCAAAGCGAAGAAGATAAGTCAGAACGTCCCAGACCCTGGATTTGTGAGCACGTGATTCGGTAGTGCAAAACATTTTTGCATTTGCATCGTGAACGGCTTGACTGATTTAAATACACATTACGCAATATAAATTTAACATTAATATTTTCCCAAAAAATAAATAGACTAAATAACTTTATTAGATCACCGGTAATTTAAATTGAGGTAGCACGTCCATTCAAATAGTAACGTCGTAGACTTTACGAACTCCATACTTGTCAATAAATCTAACGGTTATAAACGCTTGCCCTTGAATTCCCATCATGGGAAACGTTACCCTATTTTTTTCGTAATCTATAAACCTTTTATTTCGTTAAAGGGGTATTTACCGCTAAACTCAAAAAAAATATTTCATTCATGCTAACCAGTAATGAATTTAGCAATCAACAGAAAAATTATTGGGGCCACCATGAACTCCCAAAAATTGTCAAACAAAGACATATTTCGAGCTAGGTCCCATCAGCATAAATCTCCCCTAAGAAATACATGGGGACGATCTTTTATGCCCCCTGGGCCTTGGAGGATTTTGATCCAAAAAAATATCGGCCATTATTGACCGTACTCTACAGCCTTTTCTGTAAATTCTCTTTTTTTTTGTTTTTTGTAATTTGGGCAAGTAGTTCGGTCAAAATATGCTGATTACCAAGATGGGGGGTTGGGTTTTGGAATGCATATTTTTGCGTGTTTGAGGGTATATTTGGGCACAGTTTTCAAGACACATGTAAAAATTAGCATTTTAGATTGGTATTATGCTCTAGTATCTATGTGGCCCAAAAAAGGAAGCAGGATAAAACCGATTTAAGAAATTTCCCATAAACCAATATTTGCAAATTTCTGGGTCAAAATAATTTAAAATTCGTGTTAAATCACAGTTACAAGATTACTTTTTTAACTGTTATTTTAGTGTAGTATTGTCTATGGGGTAGATCATGTGGTAAAAATAATTTGTTGACTTATTAGCCCCTTTAAAGTACATTTGTAAATTAAATCGTTGAGTGCCACGGGCACGTAACAATGGTAATAGGGGGAGGTGCCTAGTCGGTGCATTTTTTGCTAGAATTGAATCAATCCCTACTTATTATCTACCACAGGTGTTGGGGTGCAACTCTGATTCGGGGGTCTCGGGTTCAAAAACCGTCGAGACCAGCAATCCTGACTGAAGGTTTTTTCCGAGGTTTTCCTCAGTCGTTTATGCAAATTTTTAGGGATTGAGTCCTCTTCAAACAGTCCCCGGACATCCCTTCACAAAAATCCTAACTCGAATTCCTGAAGAGCATGGCGTCCGTAATATTTTTCACAGAAGGGACAAAGCCGAAGCCAACTAGCCCTGGTTTTAAATTTTTTTAAATTTCAAAGTACGTCCAACAACTCAAACCCATTTTCGGCAATAAAACAAAATAAATAAAGGTGTGCATGAGCTCACAGTACAATTTGCATGTTGTGTTTTTTGATGCCAAATCTGTGATTACATTAAATTTTATGTACGGTGTATTACCTACTTTAAATGTCTGTCAGTATAAAAGTAGGATTTGCGCATGCTTTTTTGCGAATAAATTATTTAAATTGTATTTTTCTTCGGTTGAAAATGCACCCAAATAGAATTACTTTTTAACATGCGGGAAGGAAAAAGAAATACGCCGTTTACGTGTTTTTTAAAGGAAGAGAGTTAGCTGAATTCTACACACTTTTATTATTTCTACTCATATTCTGAATAGGTAGGCTAACAACTATTTTATTTCAAAATTTCCTCAATGTTTTGATTGCTAAAAAATAAAAAGTGAAATCTTGTATATTGTTGCATGAATAGATTTTTTTTTTTAAAGTCGAATCAACACTGATGCTCCTAGTGTTGTTGCATACATACAACAATTCCAAAAGTAGGTTTACACTAGAGTTTTTGTAACGATTTTAAAAAAACACCCAAGAACCATTCAAACTAAGGATTGCAAAGTGCTTCAAAACCGGATTAAATCAAACCTTTGGGAATAATAAATCTCATTTGAAAATAAAGGGGATACATTATTTTGTAAATTGACGCTCATGTTTTTATCAAACATGCAAGGGGTTGACAATTACTGTTGTATGAGGATTGAGTTTGAATGCCCTACCACTAGAATTTCCGTAAAATATATAGACTGCAGAGTTTGTCAAACATTTTTTTTTTAAATTTTTATGTACAAACTTTGTATTAAAAAGACGAGCTAAACAAAAAATTTGAAATAATTGGTTGGTGGCATAATCTCATTGATGTTCACTATAAAATGGGAATGTTGGCATTCATTGCACCCTGGGTACGTTCGCACGAAAAAATATTGGTATATTGATCAAATTTTTATTATTATTATTATTATTGTTAGGAAATAAAATTTTTACGAGTCATTTCGCTGTGTACGTTTTTATTAAATTACCTGACGTTTCGATACGTCTGTGCGTATCATCATCCCGAGGCAACACTGAAAACTTTACATTTGAGATTGTTTTTGTTGAATTCTTTTGCTTCTTCTTTGCTCTGATTGTCATTGTCCCCAAAAATCTTGACTTCCTTGATGCTGCTGCTGCTGCTGTTTTTTGTTGTGGAAGTGTGGTGGCAGTGGTTGTTGTTGTTTTTGTTTTTTGGTTGTTGTTGTTGTTGTTGTTGTTGTTGTTGTTGTTTTTTTTTTTTTTTGTTGTCTTCTTGAGAGTTAGTTTCCCTATCATCGAAACCATGTTTTGCTTAATTTAAAACCACCAAATCCCCATTAAAATTATTGGGTGCTTGGCAATTTCAATCGACAACACAGCAACAACAACAACAAACCCCCACCACCACTGCCACAACCCAAAACAGCAGCAGCAGCACATCCCAAAGGAAGTCAGATCTTTGGACAATGACAATCAGAGCCAAAAGGAAGCAAAAGAATTCAAAAAAACAATCTCAAAAGTAAAGTTTTTCAGTGTTGCCTCAGATGATGATACGCACAGTCGTATCGAAACTTCAGGTAATTTAATAAAACGAACACGCGAAATGACTCGTAAATATTTAAATTTTTCTAATATTTCGGGCTTTTGAAAGCTCAAACAAAAATTATTATTGTTGTTATTATTTACCACGTTTACCTAGCACTAAAAGGGCTATTACACCTAAAAAAATTTTTTTACCATACAATATAGCATAACATAACAAATAAAAGTTTTGAAATTTTTTTTTCTTGTAAATGTGATTTTACACGATTTTTTAAGATTTTGATCCTGACAAATAGTTTTTTGGGGAAATCTTAAATCGGCTTTCATCTGCTTATTTTTGTTCCTGCACACATATATTAAACTAGGCATCGTTCCCCAAACGAATACGTCCCTTTAGAAAATCGTGGGCTTTAAACTGTGCACAATTTAATATACCTAAAACAAAAACGAAATATGCATTCCAAAACACACCCATCTCGGTATTCACTAATCAGCATATTTTTGACCGAACCACTTGACTAAACTGCAAAAACAAATATGGGGGTTCACATAATAGGTTGACGCGCTCGTTAAAAATGCTAAATATTTGTTTTTACTAAATCCTCCAAGGTCACTGGGGAGAAAGAACCCTCTCTGGGATGTTATTTCTTACAGCAGAGTTTTGCCGATTGTACCTATAACTCGAAAATAAAACCAATGGTGACCAAATTTTCTTAGGTCATAGTCATAGTGGATAGTAAATCTGTGCCCTACCACAACTCATGTTCTATTCAAAAATAAAATTACACGCCCGGTTGGTGTGCCCATTCATTGCTACCTAGAAAGGAGGGTGGGGGTGGGAGGCAGACAGAAAGAAATCCGAAGTTCATTCTACGTGCTTGCGACTGCCTGGCGACTACGACCGTGTCAGTCAGAGCCAGGCAGTCAGCTCACTCAGTTCACTTTGTAAGGGCGGACCGATGCAGCGGCCGCAAAGCAATGTTTCAAGATTTCTAATATAACCTCATCGGTCATCGTTAATTTAAGAAAAGCTTGGTGAAAAAAGATCCATTGTTTACATAATTATTGCTAAATTACTCTTTTTTCTGTTTCAGAATTTTATTACAAACAAGCAAACACATGACAGGAATTGTTGCTATAAATAACAAATTTGTTTGTTTCAGATTTAATGTCATCATATTGTATTGGGGACTGATTGACTGACTTCCATATCGTTGATTAACCCGGAATCGAAGATTATAGTAAGGAAGCATGGACATCGCCTTACTAACAGTGCAGTGCAAACCGTGGAAACCTGTTTGTGAATGAATAAACTAAAGGTGATTTCCCCCCCAGATTTTTTTGGAAACCGGGCCCCATGGAGAGAGCTGTTACCATTTGTTACACCTTGATTGAATTAAACCATTTTTTCCCCAGATCTAAAGCAAACCAGCCGTAGAGGAGACAGCTGGGTTTCCATTTGTTACACCTTGATGGGTATTAAACCATATTTTTTTCCAGATCTAATGGGTGACCAGCCTTAGAGGAGAGAGCCGTTACCATTTGATACTCCTTGTTGATTTAAACCATATTTTTTCCAGATCTAATGCTGACCAGCCTTAAGGAGAGAGCTGTTACCTTTGATACTCCTTGATTGATATTAAAACATATTTTTTCCAGATCTAATGCTGACCACCCTTTGAGGAGAGAGCTGTTACCCTTGATACACCTTGATGATATTAAACCATATTTTTCTAGATCTAATGCTGACCACCTGAGGATACATCTTGATTGTTACTAAACATTTTTGTTTTTCAAGATTTAATGCAAACCATCCTGGAGGATATATTAAACTCAGGTCAATGATTTCAACGCTCCAGCGGATAAGCTTTTGTGTGTAATGGATTTTTAAAATTATCAGCCCTTGATTGATATATACACCTATCCTTGGGTGTGAATTTAAAGTGCATGGACCCATAAATATACATGTTTTTGAGTTAATAATTTAAGTAGCCCTGTGGATTGTTTTAAATACTATTTTGAATAGTTAAAATAGACGAGACATGGATTAATAAATATGTATATCCCAAGGGTAATTTAATTGAATTCAAACCCGCGTTTAAGGTTTACCCAGGGTCAATGATTTCAATGTCCAGTGGATGTACCAACGCTGACGTCACAGTAATTCAAGCACCTCATGTATCATCGAATGCTGACGCCATTTCTACCAGTAACCCACATACCATGTCAGCGGCACCACAAACTACGGCCGGTCAGCCATTCCTGAACAGTGTTCCAACATCTCCGTTTCAGAGGCCAGCCTGGGCACTAACACTGAGGGTATCACTACGGCACACCACGTAAAATTCAAGGCAGTCACCTCCAGGCCTATTGAGTATGCCACGAAGCAGCACACAACCCCTATAATCATAGAGTTGGAAACCTTATTTGGCCACCCCCGCCAGTGGCCTTTGTTACATCTCCAACGCGGTCTATGCCCCCAGTGACCACTCCTGTCCAAGAAGAGTCCATTCCAGCGGCGGAGCTTACACAATACGAGTCATCTCCAGCAATAGAACATATCCAAGATGATCCTACACCAGTCTCCATGCCATATCCAGGTGCCAAGGACTGACCTGGAAGAAGTCTCCCAGCCAAATGACCTCCCATTAACAACAATCATGCCAACATCACAAGCCATCACCAACCATGGTGCCTGACATGACTTTTGAGGAACTCCAAAGCCTAGACCACCCCATTCAACCCCTTTTGGGACATTCCCACAAATACCAAACACATCGATACCCATCCTTACTTAACCACTCTCAAGCAGAAAGTGCTTAGGCCAAATGAGTCCAAGCCAACATTCATCAACTCATTAAAGAAGTCCAATAACATAGTGATAATGATTCCATGTTTGCTGGTTGCAAATTCCTCAAGCCAAAACCCAATAGACACTACACACAAGAAATTCATGCAGGTTTTCAACTTCACCAACTTCATAAGTCCATCTACAACCGTGTCCCCGATCCAAAAGTTGCGACAGTGATTCTTCACTGTGGTATGATTTGCTTCATAAGATGGAGACCACAGAATATTGGATCAGGTGTACCAGTTAATACATACACGACAAAAATCGTTTCCCACCGCAATTATCGTATACATTAGCTTATTCTATAGAAGCGATATAAAAAATCAAATTATTGACAACGCCAACGAGGCTATCAAATGGCATGCCGAGAACTTGGAGCAGTATACGTCCAATCAGCCATGTGGTTAACTGACCCGACATCTCCATTGACGGATTACAACCTAACAACTCAGGCAGTCTCAAATCCACAACATGATTGAGGAAATTTGCACCACAGTTACATGGCGGCCCTTCCACCCGCAAATCCAGCACCTGAAAAATAAACCACTGAAAAACTTGCCATCAACGATGCTAGCTCACGATCCACCTGCAAAGCCATCTCTCCGGTAATCCTGATGGCTACCAAGGAACCTTCTGTAAGCCTAGAAGAGTCGCCCACCTGGCCTATCGCAACATCGTCTCTATCCAATCCCGATGTGACTACCATCATGTCTGCAGCCAATCCTAACGCTGCAGGCACAACGTCTCCAGTTGATCCAGTCCTATTTGCTATGACACCCGGGCTACTAAAGCAAGATATGGACCAGGTATCAGAATCATCTGTCTTAAAGCTTCCATCCCACTCTACAAAGATGCTTCAGTTAGACACTCAGCCCTGGTTGCCAAGGACCCTGCTGCTGGTTTAGACCAGCCCTCCCAGCCTAGATATCTACCCGAAAATGCAGTTCAGCCTGAAGACTGGACAAACACATCAGCCCAGCCGGATGTAGACAATCCTCAGGCAGATCCAAAACAACAAATTACTCCTATTTTGACTTCCCGTAAAACAAAAAAGATAATGCCACCACGTAGAACCATTCCGTCCCGATTATCTAAAACAAAAATAAAATCATACCTTCCTCAAATTTTCAATTAATCAAAAGGGTCTCAAGACCACCATAACTCCCTCTGTAGACCAACACATTCTATCTCAAATCCTAAATTCACAAAGACTGATCTAACAAAACTGACCTAATCAATACTCAGCATGTATCATCACAAAGGCACTCCCTAGCATAATGTCCCTTAACATTCGATCTATAAAAAATAAAGTTGATGAAGTAGAAGTGTTCCTTGATATTCATCGCCAGACATATTCTGTATTTCGGAACACTGGTTGTCTGCTCGGAAGCCATACAACTTTCAATTCCCATACTGTACTTCCAGCATTTACTGTAGAACCTCTCCATTTGGCGGGGTTTGCAATATTTACAAAATCATGGCTTCATACTATCCTTATTCCAGGCATTCATGATAATTGCTATTGAAAAAGTGATTGAGTGTACTGGAATCTTGTGGAGAGGAGTTATATAGAAGTGATCATCCTCTCAGTTTATAGACCACCCTCTACTAGCATCTCACAATTTATTGACAATCTAGAAGCAACTCTTATCCGAGTTACCAAACTTCATCCAAATGCAGAGTTAGTGGTCTGCGGTGACTTCAATATTGATCTTCTTAAACCATCAAATAATACTGTTCTTTACCAAGACATTCTAAACTCCTTTGGTCTAATAGCGTCAGTATTCACTCCAACACGTACAACCTCTACCACCTCTACTCTTATAGACAATATATTCACCACGTTCAATTTAGGACACCTTCAAGGGGAAACTTTACTAGTAGACTCGTGTTTATCAGACCATTTTGGCACTCTTCCTTAAATTCGAATCTTCAATAAACTGGAGTGGTCCAAGCTGGACTCTAAAACGAAAATTTAATGAAAGAATACTTTAAAATTCCTTGAACTCCTTCAGATGAGCTCTGGTTGCTGCTCAAAATATATATACTGTCATGAGTGGTTTTGATGCATTCCATTCACAATATGTGTATCTCTTTAACAAAGCCTTTCCAGTTAACAGATGTTATACTATTAAACCAGTTAAATCAAAGAAATGGATTACACTGAGATTCGCTCAGCATCTGCCGACCTCAGGAACCTACATGCACTATGTAAGAGAAACCACTTGACCTTATTCATAAAGGCATTACAATCGTTTAAAAAATCTTCACTCTAGAAATATTAAAATAGCCAAAAGAAAATTTAACGATAGCATATTTTATCTTCCACAAATAAATCTAGGCATCCTGGAACATTATCAGATCAGAGACATCATCATCTACTTCACCTATAAACATGCAATTGCGGTTGATGGGAAAAGGATCGATAATCCTTTTGAGGTTGCTAATAGATTCAACGTGTTCTTTAAAGAAATTAGTGCTATACCTCTTTTAAACACTCCTATTGTGTCTGATATATTGAGACCCATCAAATCATTCTTTTTATATCCAACAATCCTACAGAAATTTGCAAACTAATGAAGAAGTACTCCTAAGTACTCGTGCGGACATGATGGCATACCTAGTGCCATCCTAGTGAAATCAATTAAACTCATTGCATTGCCTCTATCCAACATTATAAACATGTCGTTCGAAACTGGCACTTTCCCCACAATTTTGAAGCAATCAACAATCGTCCCTATACACAAAAAAGGAAAGAAGGATATTTTAGATAACTATCGCCCATCTCGTTACTCTCATCGTTTTCAAAATTTTTTGAACTCGTAATGTACAATCGACGTACCTCCTATCTCAATAAATATCACATTCTAGATGACAGTCAGCATGGCTTCCGTTTCTGGGAAATCTACGACGACAGCTATTTTTTCATATCTCTCATCGCTTTACTCTGCTTTAGACAGAGGAGATCAAGCCATTGGGCTCTTTTTGATATGAGCAAAGCTTTTGATACAATCGATCATGGAATTCTCCTCAAACACTACATTCCTTAGGCATTATCGGCCCTGCACACAGTTGGATACGTCATTTCTCACTAACCGCAAACAAACGGTGAAAATAATGTCATCGAAATCACACATTCCTTCAATATCTGACCCACTCCCAATAACTAGTGGTGTCCCCCAAGGGTCTACGCTTGGCCCTCTATTTTTTATAATATATATTAACAGTCTTCCAAACTTCTTAATATGGAAAATTTCCAGTGACATTGTAAAATCTTTCCTCACCTTATATGCTGATGACATCACTCCCTCCTCATAGCCCCCATAATGTAAATTCAATGTTGCTAACATCAGCTGCAAATTCTCAAGTATCACAAATATCATCATACTGTAAGTCTAGTAGACTGGCTATCCAAACGATAAAAACAAGTTTCTTAAATTTTCATACTAATGCATCGCAATAACCCCTTAAGCCCCCTTATTCGTCTGGATGGTAAGAGTATAGCAAGGCAACCTACTGCAAAAATCTAGGGCTTACTGTGAGTGATCCCTTGACTGGCTTCCACATATCCAGACATTGGCACCACGTCTGCTAAGTGGTTGTTTCATGCTTCGAAGGCTAAAACTTCTTGTGAGCCCTTCTACGTTACTCATGGTATATCATTCATACATTCAGTCAATTATCTCATATGCAGTTCTATTTTGGGGCATCTCAAGTCATGCTAAACGAATATTCATAATACAAAAAAGGGCGGTGAGAATAATCGCCGGTATATCAAGGCGACATTCATGTAAGACACATTTCACTAATCTTCATATATTGACTCTTACATCCGAATTAATTTTGTCAGCTTCCACATTTGCACACTCTCATCCTGAACTGTTTTTAAAAAATGCAATAAACCAATCTCATAAAACGCGTACTAACTCTAACATATTCATTCCTACTTTTCAACCATTCACTATTTAAAACAGTCCAAGCTACCTCTGTAGTAAATTTACAATAAATTTCCACAATCCATCAAAAACGATACTCCAACATCATTTAGAATTAAAATTTAAATCTTTTCTCATGCATAACCCATTTTATTTCTTAGAGGAATTCCTTATGGCAAAAATTGAATTTAACGAACACATTTTGTGTCCCATCTTCCTTCTTGTCCATCACATAACGTATATATGTTTACCGTATCTATTCTTATTATTGTTCTCTTAAATATTTTATTGTATTACTATTTATATTCTAATTCTAATTACTATGCTAGTTATTCACTCCCTCTCTCTCTCAGGAGGGTATATTTTTACTATGTAAGAATCTGTGAATAAAGAATGAAATGAAATGAAATGAGATACAGCTTTTGATGTGTAATGGATGGTTTAAATTATCAACCCATGATTGATATAATACGCCTATCCATTGGTGGTGATAAAAAGTACATGGAGCTTTAAATAAACATATCTCGAGTTAATAATTTAAGTAGTCCAGTGGATTGTTTTTAAATACTATTTTGAATAGTCAAAAATGACAAGACATGGATTAATAAATAAGTATATCCCATGGATAATTTAATTTAATTCAAACCCACGTTTATGAGCATCCAGGGTCAATGATTTCAATGGCCCAGCGGATATAGCTTTGATGTGTCATGGATGGTTAAAATTATCAACCCATGATTGATATAATACGCATCCATTGGGTGGTGATCTAAAGAACATGGAGCAATAAATATACACATCCTAAATTAATGTTTTAAGTAGCCTAGTGGATTGGTTTAAATACTATTTTGAATAGTTAAAATTCAAAACCCAAGGATTAATATTAAGCATTTTCCATGGATAGTAAATAAAAAAGACATGTGTGTAAATTTCTGTACCTAGGACGAGTTTTGTTAGCAAGCCAATGGGTGTGTATTTTGTATGTGTCATAGATTAAATCTCAATCCATGGATGGGGAAATTACGTGAATACAGGATTTACTAAAATAAACATGGCATAACTTATGTTTTACCCATGGTATAAATTTTGGCCCACCAAGGGATTGTAGATTTTCTCTCCTGGTCTTGAAACCCAAAGCTCCACCCCCCGGATGGTAAACAAACCAGATTTTTTTTACGTGTAGATATTATATTATTAGGCATAACAGGACACGGTCACATGGCTTTAAATATATTAGGGTTTTACAACTGTAATAACGGTGCGTTTGTTAAAGGTGGTAATGTTTTAAGCAAAATACCATTTCTGGCGTAGACCACTTACATAAAAAACCACTTAACAGTTTTAAGTAAAATAAGATCACATCACAACACACCCAACCATTTAAAAAACCAGAAATGCAATACACATCATTTCAACCATAAAATTATAAAAAACGATTTGTTTTGTAATTTTTAGTAACAATATTGTATTGACATACACAAATAATTATTAAAGTTGAAAAAAATATATTACATACAAACAAAATATAATAAGAAAAAGATAAAAAAAATCTGCAAAGCCAAACATGGCTTAACTGTAAAAACGGGGTAAAAAATATAACAGCAATTTTTAAACATAATGAAATGTAAATGGGGTTTAAGCAAATACTTAGTTTACAAAAAAAAAAAACGTAACGTAAAAATGAAGTTCCAATCCTTGACAACCCATTCTACTCAAAGAGGCTACGCAACAAAATGGGAAAACAAACACTTTGCTCTAAAAAACCCAAATACCTTTATTTCCGGAAGGTGACCGCTTGTTCGATATCCCCCCGCTGATCCTCGGTGAGTTTGTTTCCGGGGGGGAACACCCTCCCCGGTGTAACCGGACATAGGCTGGGGGTCCCCCGTGTCCATCACTGCTGCACAAAAAACACACAAAAAAAATCTTAGAATACATTTTCCCAAAAATTTTCCCAAAAGCTAAAAAAAAATGTTCGTTTTAGAACAAAGGTTTTATTTATGATTGTTAAAATTTTAAGGCTTTTAAAAGCCTGCATAAAAAATTTACCAAAATTTGGGCTACTCATATTCATTTTAGGTTTTCCTTTTGTTTTGGTCACGATGTACCGCAAAAAAATTTAAATGTTTCATTACTTTTATTTAAACATATTTTTCAAAGACAAATACCGTTAAAAAATAAAAACAAAAATAATTAAAATAATCATGTTTAAAATCAGCTTGGACCTGAATGTTGAATATAGCCATCAAATGTTTGAATGTAAAAAATTTGGGTTTGTTAGTTGTAACTTTTTTCATATATTTTATCTCGGGGTTCTCGAAAAAAACAGAAGTAATTCGATCTAAATCTTGTGACAACTCATTTATTTGTCTTGTCGTCCTACTTATATTTAATAAAGGGAAATCTTGGCCGTGGGGTGTAAATATTTGTTGCGGGGGGGTTTGGGATCAAGGCCACTGAATCTCCTGCGGACGTTTGAAGAACCTAAATTTACCACCGGGGGCGGTGAGCGGGGGACGCGTGGGGGTTTTAGTAATCTTGAAAACAGATAATATGGACGCGAAATTGTGTGATTTGCACATTCAGTCTGTCTACTAGAAACACTTACTGTCAGGATTTTCCATGCCCAGTGTCTTCCAGAGACCCCCACAAATTGGTTGCGCGCAAAAGTAATAAAATTTACAGCTGGGTTTACTTGCACACCTATGCCAGTATATTACCAAATTTTTTGATTATTCTGTTTTTTCTTAGAATCCCGTTTGGGTGTGAGAGGGAGGTTTTTTCTCAGATTTGTGTTTTTTCTTAGCTTATCCCAAAAAAACTTGCCAGGTACTTTCTCATTGAACAGATTTTATAACCAGATCCCCTGTGAAATCAAGGGGGGTTCCGCAGAGTGGCAGACACCGATTTTAAAAGAGAAGTTCTTCTAAAAAAACCCCACCGAGACGATTCATGATTGCCTCCTAGAGCTATTTTTCCCCTAAAAGTGAAATAGGAGAAGTGATTCAATCCTGATTCAATGATTGTCTTTTAGTGAAAACGAGAAAAAGGCTCTATAGAAAAAGGGGTGTTGTAAAACCCCAGATCGAATTACTGTGATGCAGGAACTGGGCTCCGCCACAGCCTTCCTACGTCAGTGCAGGAAAACTCACCTACACAAGGCTGGGAAAATATCGCCTCTATCGGCCGCTAATAAGACGAGTATTAAAGAGGCAATCAAGAACTACGAGTGTGTTCGTGTTGTTACATCGTCTCGCCCTCCCCCCCCCCCCCCCACACACACAACCAACACACTGTTTTTTTCAACCAAACGTAATCTTGCCAAAAAATAGAGTATCTTGTGGAAAATAATAAGGGAAAAAAAATTTGCTCTTCCGGGTTTTGTCAAGCTTTTGGATTTATACTATAATTTCTCACTAGCTTTTTCCTTCGTTTTTTTTTTCATAACCATTTTTCTTTTCTTTTTCTTTCAAAAATATCTATTATTAATTTTCATTGTTTAATAATTTTAAACGTTCACATATAAATTGCTAATTTCAAAAGTGTTAAAATAGATAGATTTTTTTATTTTGTGGGTTTTTATTGTAAAACTTTTGAAAGTATTTCCCTTATGCTATGATTTGCACGTGTGAAGCATTCTTGTACTGTTGTAAAATGTTTTTAATAAAAATAAAAAAATAAAATTTAGTAAAAAGGGTTTTCTTCATATTAGTTCTTTTTTTTTTTTATTTTTTTCTTCTATCCCTCGTCTATTTTTTTTTTTTACTATTTGTAATGAATAGAATACATTGATCTAACAAAAAATTAATTTAAATTAAAAATATTTTGCCCAAAATTTTAAACATAAGTCTAATTTTTTTATATTGATTGAAAGTTTTGAAAATTTTGGGGAAAAAGGGATGCAGAATTTTGCTTTTTGGGGACCTTTTAAAATGAAATTTCTTTGAGATAAAAAAAACAAATTTAAAAACAGCATGAATTGTTCAAAACACCCCTTCGCAACGCTTTTTTTCCGCGCGTTTATGGGTGAGCTTTTTTTTGGAATATTTCTGTCCAAAATTACTTTATTTGTGGAAACTCTTACTTTTTTCTATATTTTTTTGATATACTTGTTCATTTCACCTGTAAAAGCTTAATTAAAACCTTTATTTCTATAATTTTGACAAACTTTTACAACTTTTTCTTTCAGAGGCACTACATCACCCTAATATTTTGGCATTTTAAAAAATGAACTTGTAAAGGGGCCCCCCAAAAAACCCGTTTGGGGTCAAAATCGTTTTTTTTTCCCTATAAA
>JAMZAV010009907.1:0-25012 GCA_024449915.1 Sweltsa coloradensis
TTAAGGGGTTAGCCTTTGTGAATATTTTGGCAAAAAATTCAACTGCACAACAGGGCGATTCTACTACTGCCTACGTCTACTGTATAGTTAGTCGTGATAATTGACTGTGACAGTTCCCGGTTTGGTTCATACATAAGTAAGAAATCCGTACCCAAAGATCCCGCTCAAAGTTAAATAAACTTCCGTAAATCTGTCAATTTCTGTCCGATTTGACACTGAATTGGTTATTTGACAATAAGAGAACTCCCTTGTTAATAATTTTGTAGAATATATTGATTTTGAGACGGACCCAAAATTAACAAATTTGTTAAGGGGTTAGCCTTTGTGAATTTTTTGGCGAAAAATTCAACTGCACAACAGGGCGATTCTACTACTGCACTCGTGTACTCTATAGTTAGTCGTGATGATTGACAGTGACAGTTCCCGGTTTGTTTCATAAATAAGTAAGAAATCCGTACCCAAAGATCCCGCTCAAAGTTAAATAAACTTCCGTAAATCTGTCAATTTCTGTCCGATTTGACAATGAATTGGTTATTTGACAATGGGAGAACTCTATTGTTAATAATTTTAAAGAATTTATTGATTTTGAGACGGACCCAAAATTAACAAATTTGATAAGGGGTTAGCCTTTGTGAATTTTTTGGCGATAAATTCAACTGCACAACAGGGCGATTCTACAACTGCCCACGTGTACTCTATAGTTAGTTGTGATGATTGACAGTGACAGTTCCCGGTTTGGTTCATAAATAAGTAAGAATCCGTACCCAAAGATCCCGCTTAAAGTAAAAAAAAACTTCCGGAAATCTGTCAATTTCTGTCTGATTTGACAGTAAATTGGTTATTTGACAATTGGAGAACTCTATTGTTAATAATTTTAAATAATATATTGATTTTGAGACGGACCCAAAATTAACAAATTTGTTAAGGGGTTAGCCTTTGTGAATTTTTTGGCGATAAATTCAACTGCACAACAGGGCGATTCTACAACTGCCCACGTGTACTCTATAGTTAGTTGTGATGATTGACAGTGACAGTTCCCGGTTTGGTTCATAAATAAGTAAGAAATCCGTACCCAAAGATCCCGCTTAAAGTAAAATAAACTTCCGTAAATCTGTCAATTTCTGTCTGATTTGACAGTAAATTGGTTATTTGACAATGGGAGAACTCTATTGTTAATAATTTTAAATAATATATTGATTTTGAGACGGACCCAAAATTAACAAATTTGTTAAGGGGTTAGCCTTTGTGAATTTTTTGGGGAAAAATTCAACTGCACAACAGGGCGATTCTACTACTGCCCACGTCTACTCTATAGTTAGTCGTGATGATTGACAGTGACAGTTCCCGGTTTGGTTCATAAATGAGTAAGAAATCCGTACCCAAAGATCCCGCTTAAAATTAAATAAACTTCCGTAAATCTGTCAATTTCTGTCCGATTTGACAATGAATTGGTTATTTGACAATGGGAGAACTCTATTGTTAATAATTTTTAAGAATTTATTGATTTTGAGACGGACCCAAAATTAACAAATTTGATAAGGGGTTAGCCTTTGTGAATTTTTTTGCAAAAAATTCAACTGCACAACAGGGCGATTCTACTTCTGCCCACGTGTACTCTATAGTTAGTTGTGATGATTGACAGTGACAGTTCCCGGTTTGGTTCATAAATGAGTAAGAAATCCGTACCCAAAGTTCCCGCTTAAAGTTATTTAAACTTCCGTAAATCTGTCAATTTCTGTCCGATTTGACAATGAATTGGTTATTTGACAATGGGAGAACTCTATTGTTAATAATTTTAAATAATATATTGATTTTGAGACGGACCCAAAATTAACAAATTTGTTAAGGGGTTAGCCTTTGTGAATATTTTGGCAAAAAATTCAACTGCACAACAGGGCGATTCTACTTCTGCCTACGTCTACTGTATAGTTAGTCGTGATAATTGACTGTGACAGTTCCCGGTTTGGTTCATAAATAAGTAAGAAATCCGTACCCAAAGATCCCGCTCAAAGTTAAATAAACTTCCGTAAATCTGTCAATTTCTGTCCGATTTGACACTGAATTGGTTATTTGACACTGAGAGAACTCCCTTGTTAATAATTTTTTAAATTTTAAATTGGTTTTGAAGGAAAATTCTTTTTTAAAAATTTTTTTTAAAAAAAAAAAACCCCCCCAAAAAAAATTTTTTCCCTTTTTTTTTTGAATTAAAGGGGCCCTTTTTTTAAAATTTTAAAAAATTTTTAAAAAAGGAAAAAAAATTTTTTTTTTAAGTTTTGGGGGGGGAAAAAAAGAAACCATTTTTATTTTAAATTAAATTTTTTTTTTGAAGGAAAAATTAAAATTTTTTTTTTTTTGATTTTTGGGAAATTCCCAAAAAATTTTATTTTTCCCCTTTTTTTTTTTAAAATTACAAAAATTTTTTTAAAAGGAAAATTTGTTTAAATTTTGTTAATTTAAAACCCTTTTTCAAATTTTAAAAAAGGGAAATTTTTTTTTAAATTAAAAAAAATTTTTTTTCCCCCCCAAAATTTTTGAATGGGGTCCTTTTTTTTTTTAAAAATTTAAAACTTCCCAAATTTTTTTTTCCCCCCCTTTTTTTTTGGTTTTAAAAAAAGGGGGTTTTTTGGGGACTTTTTTTTTTTAATAATTTATTGAAATTTCCCAATTTTTTTAAAAAAAACTTTAAAGGGAAAATTCCCCAAAAGAATTTTTCCTGCCTTTTGTTATTTTTTTGGGGGGGGGGGAAGCCCCTTTTTTTAAAAAAATTTTTAAATTTTTTTTTTGGGAAAAAAAACTCCAAAACTTTTTCTGCCTCACTTAATTGCGTAATTGACTGACAGCCCTTTTTTTAAAAAAGTAAGTCCTAAAAAAAACCCCCCAATTAAAAAATTCCAAAGTCATTCTTCGATTTTACCTATTGGTTATTTGAAAGGGAAAACTTTGTTAATAATTTTTTAAAATTTCCTTTTTTTTCGAAAAAAAAAAAAGGGAAAAAGTATTTGGTTTTAATTTAAAGGGGCCTTTTTTTTAAAAATTTTTTAATTTGAAAGGCCCTTTTTATAAAAAAATTTTTTTTTAAGCCCCCCTTAAAAAGGAAAACCTTTAAACTCATTTTTATTTTTAAAAATTTTTTTTTTTGGGCCCTTTTTAAAAAAAATTTTAAAAATTTTTTTTTTGGGGGGAAAATTAAAAAGAAATTTTAAACCCTTTTATTTAATTTTTTTTTATGAAAAGGGGACTTTTTCCCCTTTTTTTTATAATTAAAGACCCAAATTTTTTTGGGGGTTTTTTAAATTTTCAAAAATTAAAAAAAAAAGAAATCTGGTTTTTTTTAAAAAAATTGTTTTGACAGGGAAAATTTTTTTTAAAAGAAAAAAATTTTGGTTTTTAAATTTAAAAATTTCCCCCTTTTTTTTTGAAAAATTTTTTTTGCAAAGGGGGTTTTTTTTAAAAAAATTTTTAAATTTGGGGTTAATAAAATTTTTGGGGGGAAATTTTTTTTGGAAAAAATTTTTTAAAAGGGGGGGCCTTTGAAATTTTATTAATTATTTTGGGTTTTTAAAAAAATTTTTTTGGGGAAAATTTTAATTTTTAAAAATTTTTTAAAACCCCAAAAACCAAAAATTTTGGGGCCCTTTTTTATTTTTGGGAAAAAGTAAAAGGGGGTTTTTTTAAATTAAATTTAAAAAAATTTTTTTTTTTAAAATTTTGAAATCCCGCCCCAAACTCATTTTAAAATTTTTAAATTGTTTTAAAGGGCAAAAATTTTTTTGGGTTTTTTTGTAAAATTTTTTTTTTAAAAATTTTTAAAACCCCAAAAAAAAATTTTTTAAAATTTTTTTTTTGGAAAAACAATTTCCCCCCTTAATAAACGTAAAAAATTTTTTTAAAAAAATTCAAAAAAGGGGGCCTTTTAAAATTTTGGAAAATCTAAAAAATTTTATTTTAATTTTTATTTTAAAGGGGGGAAAAAAATTGGGAAAGGGGTTTAATTTTTTTTTTTGGGGGAAAAAAAAAAAAAAAAAAAAAGCTTTTGTTTTTCAAAATTTTATAAACAAGGGACCTTTTTTTTTAAAGTAAATTTGACCCAAAAACCCTTTTTAAATTAAAAAAATTTTAATTTTGGGAAAAAAAATAAAACTTTAAAATTATTTTTTTTTAAAATTTTTATTTTGAATGGGGCCCCTTTTTTTTAAAATTTGAAATTTTTCCCCCCAAAAACAAATTTTTTTTAAAAAACCTTTTAATTTTTTTTAAAAAAAATTTTTATTGAAAGGGGCCGTTTTTTAAAAATGAATTTAAGCCCTTTTTTTTAAAATTTTAAAGTAAAGTTTTCAAAAATTTTTAAAGGCAAATTTCTTTGGGTTTTTTTTTATTATTTATTTTGGGGGGGGTTTTTTTTTAAAAAAATTTTCGGAAAAAACAAATTTAAAGGGGAAATTTTTTTTGCCCAAATTAAAAAAGGGTTTTTAAAGGGAAATTAGTTTTTTTATTTGATAATGACCCAAAAAAACCCTTTTTTAAAATTGAATTTTTTTTCCCCGGGCCCAAGTTTAAATTTCCCTTTTAATTTTTTTTTTTTAATTTTTTTTTGGGGGTTTTTAAAAATTTTTTTTTAAAAATTTTTTTAAAAAAAAAAAATTGAAAAGGGTTTTTTTTGGCAAAAATTTAAAAGGGAAATTATGTTAATTTTTTTTTATTAAGGGAAAAACCCCGGGGAAAATTAAATTTTAAAAAATTTTTAATTTCCCCCAAAAAAATTTTTTTTTTGAAATTTTTTTAAAAATTGTTTTTTTTAAAGGGGCCCCAAAAAAAAAAATTTCCCGGGAAAAAAAAAAAAAATTTTTTTTTTTTGGTTTTTAATACCAAAAATTTTTTTTTCTTTATTTGTTAGGAAAATTTAAAAATTTTGGGGGTTTTTTAAATGAAAAAATCCCCAAAAAAAAATTTAAACCTTCTTCCCGTTAAATTTTGGTTATTTTACAAGGGTTTTTTTAAAAAAAAATTTTTAATTAAATTTTTGAAAAATTTTAAACCCAAAAAATTTTTAAACCCCCCTTTGAATTTTTTTTAAAAATTAAAAAACCGTTTATTTTTTTTATTTTCGGAAAAAATAATTTGGTTTTGTTATTGGGGAAAAATCCACCCAAAGCCCCGTTTTTTAAATTTTTTTTTTTTTTTTTTTTTTTTTTTTTTTTTTTTTTTTTTTTTTTTTTTTTTTTTTTTTTTTTTTTTTTTTTTTTTTTTTTTTTTTTTTTTTTAGTTCCTCCGGGTTTTGGTTCATAAATAAGTAAGAAATCCGTACCCAAAGATCCCGCTTAAAGTAAAATAAACTTCCGTAAATCTGTCAATTTCTGTCTGATTTGAAAAGTAAATTGGTTATTTGACAATGGGAGAACTCTATTGTTAATATTTTTAAATAATATAGTGATTTGAGACGGACCCAAAAATTTAAAAAATTTGATAACGGGTTAGCGCTCGTGAATTTTTTGGGGAAAATATTCAACTGCACAACAGGCCGATTCTACTACTGCCCACGTCTACTCTATAATTAGTCGTGATGATTGACAGTGACAGTTCCCGGTTGGTTCATAAATGAGTAAGAAATCCGTACCCCCAAAAATCCCCCTTAAAATTAAAAAACTTCCGTAAATCTGTCAATTTCTGTCCGATTTGACAATGAATTGTTTATTTGACAATGGGAGAACTCTATTGTTTAAAAATTTTTAAGAATTTATTTATTTTGAGACGGACCCAAATTAACAATTTGATAAGGGGTTAGCCTTTGTGAATTTTTTTGCCCAAAAAAATTTAACTGCACAACAGGGCGATTCTACTTCTGCCCACGTGTACTCTATAGTTAGTTGTGATGTTGACCAGTGACAGTTCCCGGTTTGGTTCATAAATGAGTAAGAAATCCGTTCCCCAAAATTCCCGCTTAAAGTTTTTTAAACTTCCGTAAATCTGTCAATTTCTGTCCGATTTGACAATGAATTGGTTATTTGACAATGGGAGAACTCTATTGTTAAAATTTTAAATAATATATTGATTTTGAGACGGACCCAAAATTAACAAATTTGTTAAGGGGTTAGCCTTTGTGAATATTTTGGCAAAAAATTCAACTGCACAACAGGGCGATTCTACTTCTGCCTACGTCTACTGTATAGTTAGTCGTGATAATTGACTGTGACAGTTCCCGGTTTGGTTCATAAATAAGTAAGAAATCCGTACCCAAAGAACCCGCTCAAAGTTAAATAAACTTCCGTAAATCTGTCAATTTCTGTCCGATTTGACACTGAATTGGTTATTTGACACTGAGAGAACTCCCTTGTTAATAATTTTGTATTAAGGGGTTAGCCTTTGTGAATTTTTTGGCGAAAAATTCAACTGCACAACAGGGCGATTCTACTACTGCACTCGTGTACTCTATAGTTAGTCGTGATGATTGACAGTGACAGTTCCTGGTTTGTTTCATAAATAAGTAAGAAAACCGTACCCAAAGATCCCGCTCAAAGTTAAATAAACTTCCGTAAATCCTGTCAAATTTTTGTCCGATTTGACAATGAATTGGTTATTTGACAATGGGAGAATTTTTTAATAATTTAAGAATTTATTGATTTTGAGACGGACCCAAAATTAAAATTTATAAGGGGTTGTTTTGTGATTTTTTGGGATAAATTCAACTGCACAACAGGGCGAATTTTTACAACTGCCCACGTGTCATCTATATTAGTTGTTTGATGATGACAGTGACAGTTCCGGTTTGGTTCATAAATAAGTAAGAAATCCGTACCCAAAGATCCCGCTTAAAGTAAAATAAACTTCCGTAAATCTGTCAATTTCTGTCTGATTTGACAGTAAAATTTGGTTATTTGACAATTGGAGGAACTCTGTTGTTTAAAAATTTTAAATAATATATTGATTTTGAGACGGACCCAAAATAACAAATTTGTTAAGGGGTTAGCCTTTGTGAATATTTTGGCAAAAAATTCAACTGCACAACAGGGCGATTCTACTACTGCCTACGTCTACTGTATAGTTAGTCGTGATAATTGACAGTGACAGTTCCCGGTTTGGTTCATAAATAAGTAAGAAATCCATACCCAAAGATCCCGCTCAAAGTTAAATAAACTTCCGTAAATCTGTCAATTTCTGTCCGATTTGACAATGAATTGGTTATTTGACAATGGGAGAACTCTTTTGTTAATAATTTTTAAGAATTAATTGATTTTGAGACGGACTTAAAATTAACAAATTTGATAAGGGGTTAGCCTTTGTGAATTTTTTGGCAAAAAATTCAACTGCACAACAGGGCGATTCTACTACTGCCCACGTGTACTCTATAGTTAGTTGTGATGATTGACAGTGACAGTTCCCGGTTGGTTTATAAATGAGTAAGAAAAACCGTACCCAAAGATCCCGCTTAAAGTTTTTTAAACTTCCGTAAATCTGTCAATTTCTGTCCGATTTTACAATGAATTGGTTATTTGACAATGGGTGAACTCTATTGTTAATAATTTAAATAATATATTGATTTTTGGGCGGACCCAAAATTAACAAATTGTTAAGGGGTTAGCCCTTTTTGAATATTTTGGCAAAAAATTCAACTGCACAACAGGGCGATTCTATACTGCCCACGTGTACTCTATAGTTAGTTGTGATGATTGACAGTTGACCAGTTCCCGGTTTTGGTCAATAAAAAAGTAAGAAATCCGTACCCAAATATTCCTCTCAAATTTAAATAAACTTCCGTAAAAACTGTCAATTTCTGTCCGATTTGACAATGATTGGTATTTGACAATGGGAGAACTCTAGTGTTTAAAAATTTAAAAGAATTTATTGATTTTTAGACGGACCCAAAATTAACAAATTTGATAAGGGGTTAGGGCCCTTTTTGAATTTTTTGGCAAAAAATTCAACTGTACAACAGGGCGATTCTACTACTGCCCACGTCTACTCTATAGTTAGTCGTGATGATTGACAGTGACAGTTCCCGGTTTGTTCATAAATGAGTAAGAAATCCGTACCCAAAGATCCCGCTTAAATTTAAATAAACTTCCGTAAATCTGTCAATTTCTGTCCGATTTGACAATGAATTGGTTATTTGACAATGGGAGAACCTATTGTTAAATAATTTTAAAGAATTTATTGATTTTGAGATGGACCCAAAATTTAAAAAATTTGATAAGCCTTTGTGAATTTTTGGCAAAAAATTCAACTGCAAACAGGGCCATTCTACTACTGCCCACGTCTACTCTATAGTTAGTCGTGATGATTTACAGTGACAGTTCCGGTTTGGTTCATAAATGAGTTTAAAAAATTTCCCTACCCAAAGATCCGCTTTTAAAAATTAAAAAAACTTCCGTAAATCTGTCAATTTCTGTCCGATTTGACAAGAATTGGTTATTTGACAATGGGAGAACTCTATTGTTTAAAAATTTTTAAGGGAAATTTTTTGATTTTGAGACGGACCCAAAATTAACAAATTTATTAAGGGGGTTTCGCCTTTGTGAATTTTTTGCAAAAAATTCAACTGCACAAAGGGGATTCTACTTCTGCCCACGTGTACTCTATAGTTTGTTGTGATGATTGACAGTTACAGTTCCCGGTTTGGTTCATACAAGAGTAAGAAATCCGTACCCACAGTTCCCGCTTCAAGTTATTTAAACTTCCGTAAATCTGTCAATTTCTGTCCCATTTGACAATGAATTGGTTTTTTGACAATGGAGAACTCTATTGTTAATAATTTTAAATAATTTTTTGATTTTGAGACGGACCCAAAATTAACAAATTTGTTAAGGGGTTAGCCTTTGTGAATATTTTGGCAAAAAATTCAACTGCACAACAGGGCGATTTCTACTACGCCTACGTCTACTGTATAGTTAGTCGTGATAATTGACTGTGACAGTTCCCGGTTTGGTTTCATACATAAGTAAGAAATCCGTACCCAAAGATCCCGCTTAAAATTAAATAAACTTCCGTAAATCTGTCAATTTCTGTCCGATTTGACACTGAATTGGTTATTTGACAATGAGAGAACTCCCTTGTTAATAATTTTGTAGAATATATTGATTTTGAGACGGACCCAAAATTAACAAATTTGTTAAAGGGTTAGCCTTTGTGAATTTTTTTGGCGAAAAATTCAACTGCACAACAGGCGATTCTACTACTGCACTCGTGTACTCTATAGTTAGTCGTGATGATTGACAGTGACAGTTCCGGTTTGGTTCATAAATAAGTAAGAAATCCGTACCCAAAGATCCCGCTTAAAGTAAATAAACTTCCGTAAATCTGTCAATTTCTGTCCTGATTCGACAGAATTGGTTATTTGACAATGGGAGAACTCCTATTGTTAATAATTTTATAATATATTGATTTTGAGACGGACCCAAAATTAACAAATTTGTTAAGGGGTTAGCTTTGTGAATTTTTGGCAAAAATTCAACTGCACAACAGGGCGATTCTACTACTGCCTACGTCTACTGTATAGTTAGTCGTGATATTGACAGTGACAGTTCCCGGTTTTGTTCATAAATAAGTAAGAAATCCGTACCCAAAGATCCGCTTGAAGTAAAATAAACTTTCCCTAAATCTGTCAATTTTCTGTCTGATTTGACAGTAAATTGGTTATTTGACCCAAAGGGAGAACTCTATTGTTAATAAATTTTAAAGAATATATTGATATCGAGACGGACCCAAAATTAGCAAATTTGTTTAGGGGTTAGCCTTGTGAATTTTTGGGGAAAACTTCAACTGCACAACAGGGCGATTCTACTACTGCCCACGTTGTACTCTATAGTTAGTTGTGATGATTGACGTGACAGTTCCCGGTTTGGTTCATAAATAAGTAAGAAATCCGTACCCAAATATTCCTCTCAAATTTAAATAAACTTTCCCTAAATCTGTCAATTTCTGTCCGATTTGACAATGAAAAGGTTATTTGACAATGGGAGAACTCTAGTGTTAATAATTTAAAAGAATTTATGATTTTGAGACGGACCCAAAATTAACAAATTTGATAAGGGGTTAGCCTTTGTGAATTTTTTGGCAAAAAATTCAACTGCACACAGGGCGATTCTACTAATGCCACGTCACTCTATAGTTAGTCGTGATGATTGACAGTGACAGTTCCCGGTTTGGTTCATAAATGAGTAAGAAATCCGTACCCAAAGATCCCGCTTAAAATTAAATAAACTTCCGTAAATCTGTCAATTTCTGTCCGATTTGACAATGAATTGGTTATTTGACAATGGGAGAACTCTATTGTTAATAATTTTAAATAATATATTGATTTTGAGACGGACCCAAAATTAACAAATTTGTTAAGGGGTTAGCCTTTTTGAATATTTTGGCAAACCAATCAAATGCACAACAGGGCGATTCTACTACTGCCCACGTCTACTCTATAGTTAGTCGTGATGATTGACAGTGACAGTTCCCGGTTTGGTTCATAAATGAGTAAGAAAAACCGTACCCCAAAGACCCGCTTAAAATTAAATAAACTTCCGTAAATCTGTCAATTTCTGTCCGATTTGACAATGAATTGGTTTTTTTGACAATAAAAGAACTCATTGTTAATAATTTTAAAAGAATTTATTGATTTTGAGATGGACCCAAAATTAACAAATTTGATAAGCCTTTGTGAATTTTTTGGCAAAAAATTCAACTGCACAACAGGGCCCTTTTTACTACTGCCCACGTTACTCTATAGTTAGTCGTGATGATTGACAGTGACGTTCCCGGTTTGGTTCATAAATGAGTAAGAAATCCGTACCCCAAAAATCCCGCTTAAAATTAAATAAACTTCCGTAAATCTGTCAATTTCTGTCCGATTTTTACAATGAATTTGGTTATTTGACAATGGGAGAACTCTATTGTTAATAATTTTAAATAATATATTGATTTTGGACGGACCCCAAAATTTAAAAAATTTGTTAAGGGTTAGCCATTGTGGAATATTTTGGGAAAAAATTCAACTGCACAACAGGGCGATTCTACTACTGCCTACGTCTTCTGTATAGTTAGTCGTGATAATTGACTGTGACAGTTCCCGGTTTGGTTCATAAATAAGTAAGAAATCCGTACCCGAAGATCCCGCTCAAAGTTAAATAAACCCTTTTCCCTAAATCTGTCAATTTCTGTTTCCCATTTGACACTGAATTGGTTATTTGAGAATAAGAGAACCCCTTGTTAATAATTTTGTAGAATATTTGATTTTGAGACGGACCCAAAATTTAAAAAATTTTTAAGGGGTTAGCCTTTGTGAATATTTTGACAAAAAAATCAACTGCACAACAGGGCGATTCTACTACTGCCTACGTCTACTGTATAGTTAGTCGTGATAATTGACTGTGACAGTTCCCGGTTTGGTTTAAAAAGAAAATTCAATCAATACGAAAGTTATCTAAATCCGTAAATTAAATAACTTCCGTATTTGACAATGAATTGGTTATTTGACAATGGGTGAACTCTATGTGAATATGTTAATATTATTAATTGAGAGACCCCAAATAACAATTTGTTAAGGGGTTTAGCCTGTGAAATTTTGGCAAAAAATTTCAACTGCAACAGGGCGATTTACTGCCTACGTCTACTGTATAAGTCGTGATAATTGCTGTGACAGTTCCCGGGTTTGGTTCTATAAGTAAGAAATCCGTAAAAGATCCCGCTCAAGTTAAATAACTTCCGTAAATCTGTCAATTTCCTGTCCGATTTGACACTGAATTGGTTAATTAACATAAAGAACTCCCTTGTTAAATAATTTTGGTATTTGAAATAGATTTTGAGAGGATCAAAATTAAATATTTGTTAGGGGTAGCCTTTGTGAATTTTTGGCGAAATTAACCTGGAACGGGCGAAATTCACTACTGCACTCGTGTTCTCATAGTTAGTCGTGCTGATTGACAGTGACGTTCCGTTTGTTTCATAATAAGTAAGAAATTCCCGTACCCAAGATCCGCTTAAAAGACGGACCCCCAAAATTTGCAAATTTTTTAAAGGGGTTAGCCCTTTTTGAATTTTTTGGGGAAAAATTCAAATGCACAACAGGGGGTTCTACTACTGCCCACGTGTACTCTAAAGTTAGTTGTATGATTGACATGCATTCCCGGTTTGGTTCATAAAAGTAAAAAATCCGTACCCAAATATTCCTCTCAAAAATTTAAATAAAATTCTGTAAATCTGTCAATTTCTGTCCGTTTGACAATGAATTTTGGGTTTTTGACAATAGGGAAAATTTTTTGATAAAAATTTTTAAAAATTATTGTTTTGAGATGGACCCAAAATTAAAAAATTTGATAAAGGGATTAGCCCTTTTTGAATTTTTTTGGGAAAAAATTCAACGCCAAAAAGGGCGATTTTATACTGCCCACGTGTACTCTATAGTTAGTTGTGATGATTGAAGTGACATTTTTCCCCGGTTTAGTTCATAAATATAAGAAAATCCGTACCCAAATTCCCCCCTTAAAGTTATTTACTTCCGTAAACTGTCAATTTCTGTCCGATTTTGACAAAGAATTGGGTTATTTGACAAGGGTGAACTTATTGTTAATAATTTTAAATAATAATTTTATTTTGAGACGGACCCAAAATTAACAAATTTGTAAGGGGTTAGCCTTTGTGAATATTTTGGCAAAAAATTCAACTGCCAACAGGGCGATTCTACTACTGCCTACGTCTACTGTAAAGTTAGTCGTGATAATTGACTGTGACAGTTTCCCGTTTGGTTCATAAATAATAAGAAATCCGTACCCAAAGATCCCGCTCAAATTAACATAAACTTCCGTAAATCTGTCAATTTCCGTCCGTTTTGACACTGAATTGGTTATACGACAATGAGAGAACTCCCTTGTTAATAATTTTTGTAGAATATATTGATTTGAGACGGACCCAAAATTAACAAATTTGTTAAGGGGTTAGCCTTTGTGAATTTTTTGGCGAAAAATTCAACTGCACAACAGGGCGATTCTACTACTGCACTGTGATACTCTATAGTTAGTCGTGATGATTGACAGTGACAGTTCCCGGTTTGGTTCATAAATAAGTAAGAAATCCGTACCCAAAGATCCCGCTCAAAGTTAAATAAACTTCCGTAAATCTGTCAATTTCGTCCGATTTGACAATGAATTGGTTATTTGACAAGGGAGAACTCTATTGTTAATAATTTTAAAGAATTTTTGATTTGAGACGGAAACAAAATTAACAAATTTGATAAGGGGTTAGCCTGTGTTGAATTTTTTGGCGATAAATTTCAACTGCACAACAGGGCGATTCTACAACTGCCCACTGTTGACTCTATAGTTAGTTGTGATGCCTTGACAGTGACAGTTCCGGTTTGGTTCATAAATAAGTAAGAAATCCGTACCCAAAGATCCCGCTTAAAGTAAAATAAACTTCCGTAAATCTGTCAATTCTGTCCGGATTTGACATTCAATTGGTTATTTAACAATGAGAGAACTCCCTTGTAAAATTTTGTAGAAATATATTGATTTGAGACGGACCCAAAATTAAACAAATTTGTTAAGGGGTTGAGCCCTTTGTGAATTTTTTTGGCGAAAAAAATTCAACTGCACAACAGGGCGATTCACTACTGCACACGTAGTACTCTATAGTAGTCGTGATGATTGACAGTGGTGACAGTTCCCGGTTGGTTATAAATAAGTAAGAAATCCGTACCCAAAGATCCCGCTCAAAGTTAAATAACACTGCCGTAAACTTCAATTCTGTCCCGATTTGACAATGAATTGGTTATTGACAATAAGAGAACTCCCTGTTAATAATTTTGTAGAATAAATTGATTTTGAGACGGACCCAAAATAACAAATTTGTTAGAGGGGTTAGCCCTTTGTGAATTCTTTGGCGAAAAATCAATGCACAAACAGGCGATTATACTACTGCCAACGTGTACCTATAGTTAGTCGTGATGATTGACAAGTGACAGTTCTCGGTTTCGGTTATAAATAAGTAAGAAATCCGTTACCCAAATGATCCCGGTAAAGTAAAATAAAAACTTCCGTAAATCTGTCAATTCTGCTGATTGACAGTAAATTGGTTATTTGACAATGGCGAGAACGCTATTGTAATAATTTTAAAGATATATTGATTTTTGAGGACGGACCCAAAAGTAACAGGAATTTTGTTAAGGGGTTAGCCTTTGTGAAATTTTTTGGGGGAAAATTCAACTGCACAACAGGGCGATTCTACTACTGCCCCACGTGTTACTCTAAGTTAGTTGTGATGATTGACAGTGACAGTTCCGGTTTCGGTTCATAAATAAGTAATGAAATCCGTACCCAAATTATTTCCTCTCAAATTTAAATAAAACTTCCGTGTAAATCTGTCAATTCTGTCGATGACAATGAATTGGTTATTTGACAATGGATAAATTATTGTTACTAATTAAAAGAATTTCATTGATTTTGAGAACGACCCAAAATTAACAAAATTTGATAAGGGGTTAGGCCTTTGTGAAAATTTTTTGGCAAAAAATTCAACTTGCACAACCGGGCAGATTCTACTACTGCCCACGTCTACTGTATAGTTAGTCGTGATGATTTGACAGTGGACAGTTCCCGGTTTGGGTAATAATCGAGTCAAGAAAATCCGTACCCAAAGATCCCGTTACAAGTTAAAATAAACTTCCGTAAAATCTGTCAATTTCTGTCCGATTTGACAATGAATTGGTTATTTGACAATGGCGAGAAACTCTATTGTTAATAATTTAAAGAATTTTTGATTTTGAGATGGACCCAAAATTAACAAATTTGTTAAGGGGTTAGCCTTTGTGAATATTTGGCAAAAAAATCAACTGCCACAACCAGGGCGGATTCACTACTGCCTACGTCTACTCTATGAGTTAGTCGTGATGATTGACAGTGACAGTTCCCGGTTTGGTTCATAAATGAGTAAGAAATCCGATACCAAAGATACCGCCTTAAAATTAAATAAACTTCCGTAAATTGTCAATAATTTTCTGTCCGATTTGACAATGGAATTGGTTATTTGACAAATAGGGAGAACTCTTTTGTTAATAATTTTTACGAAATATATGATTTTGAGACGGACCCAAATGAAAAATTTGTTAAGGGTGCCTTTGTGGAAATATTTTGGCAAAAAATTCAACTGCACAACAGGCGATTTACTACTGCCTACGTCTTCTGTAAAGTTAGTCGTGATGAATTGACTTGTGACAGTTTCACGGTTTGGTTCATAAATAAGTAAGAAATCCGTACCACAAAGATCCGCTCAAAGTTAAATAAACTTCCGTTAAATCTGGGGGGGGGGGGGTTTTTTTCCAAAAAAATTTCTAGTCCGATTGACACTGGAATTGCGTTATTTGACAATGAGAGAACTCCCTGTTTATAATTTTGGTGTAGAAATATATTGATTTGAGACGGACCAAAATTAACAAATTTGTTTAAGGGGTTAGGCCTTTTGTGGAATTTTTTGGCGAAAAATTCAAGCTGCACAAACAGGGCGATTCTACTACTGCACTCGTGTACCTCTATAGTTATTCGTGATGAATTGACAGTGACAGTTCCCGGTTTGTCTCATAAATAAGTAAGAAATCCGTACCAAAGATCCCCTCTCAAAGTTAAATAAACTTCCGAAAATCTGTCAAGTTCTGTCCGATTTGACAATGAATTGGTTTAATTTGACAATGGGAGAAACTCTATTGTTAATAATTTTAAAGAATTATTGATTTTGAGACGGAAAACAAAATTAACAAATTTGAAAGGGGTAAGCTTTGCTGAATTCTTTTGGCGATAAATTTTCAAACTGACAAAACAGGGCGATTCTACAACCTGCCCACGGTACTCTACAGTTAGTTGTGATGATTGACAGTGACAGTTCCCAGTTTGGTTCATAAATAAGTAAGAAATCCGTACCCAAAGATCCCGCTAAAGTAAAATAAACTTCCGGAAATCTTGTCAATTTCTGTATGATTGACAGTAAATTGGTTATTTGACAATGGGAGAGGAACTCTATTGTAATAATTTTAAATAATATATTATTTTGAGACGGACCCAAAATTAACAAATTTGTTAATGGGGTTCGGCCTTTGTGAATATTTTGGGCAAAAAATTCAAAATGCACAACAGGGCGATTCTATACTGCCTACGTCTACTGTATAGTAGTCGTGATAATGACAGTGACAGTTCCCGGTTTGGTTCATAAATAAGTTAGAAATCCGTACCCCAAAGATCCCGCTCAAAGTTAAAATAAACTTCCGGAAATCTGTCAATTTCTGTCCGATTTGACAAGAATAGGTTATTTGACAATGAGAGAAATCCCTTGTTAATAATTTTGTAGAATATATTGATTTTGAGACGGACCCAAAATTAACAAATTTGTTAAGGGGTTAGACTTTGTGAATTTTTTGGCGAAAAATTCAACTGCCACAACAGGGCGATCTACTACTGCACAGTTTTTGTACCTACAGTAGTCGTTGATGATTGACAAAGACAGTTTCCCGTTTGGTTTCATAAATAAAGTAAGAAATGTACCAAAGATCCCACCTCAAGTTAAATAAACTTCCGTTAAATCTGTAATTTCTGTCGATGACAATGAATTGGTTTTTTGACAATTGGGAGAACTCTAGTGTTAAATAATTTAAAAGATTATTGATTTTGAGGACGGACCCAAAATTAACAAATTTGAAAGGGGTCTAGCCTTTGTGAATTTTTTGGCAAAAATTCAACTGCACAAAAACAGGGTGATTCTAGCTACTGCCCACGTCTACTCTATAGTTAGTCGTGATGAATTGACATTGACAGTTCCCGGTTTGGTTCATAAATGAGTAAGAAATTCCGTACCAAGATCCTCTTAAGTAAATAAAACTTCCGTAAATCTGCAATTTCTGTCCGATTTGGACAATGAATTGGTTATTTGACAATGGCAGCAGGAAAACTCTATTGTTAATAATTTAAAGAATTATGATTTGCGATGGACCCAAATTAACAAATTTGCTAAGGGCTTTGTGAATTTATGGCAAAAAATTCAACTGCAACAACAGGGCCATTCTACTACTGCACTAGTTGTACTCTATAGTTAGTCGTGATGATGGACAGTGACAGTTCCCGGTTGGTTCATAAATAGTAAGAAAGCCGTTACCAAAGATCCGCTCAAGTTAAATAAACTTCCGAAATCTGTCAATTTCTGTCCGATTTTGAAATGAATTGGTATTTGACAATGGTGAGAAACTCTCATTGTTAATAAATTTTAAAGGATTTATTGATTTGAGACGGGAAACAAAATTAACAAATTTAATAAGGGTTAGCCTTTGTGAATTTTTGGCGATAAATTCAAAACTGAACAACAGGGCGATTCTACAACTGCCCACGTGTACTCTATAGTTTGGTGTGATGATTGACAGTGACAGTTCCCGGTTTGGTTTCATAAAATAAGTAAGAAATCCGTACCCAAAAGATCCCGCTTAAAGTTCAAATAAACTTCCGTAAATCTGTCAATTTCTTCCGATTTGACAATTGAATTGGTTATTTGACAGGGAGAACTCTATGTTAATAATTTAAAGAAATTTATTGATTTTGAGATGGACCCAAAATTAAACAAAAATTTGATAAGGGGTTAGCCTTTGTGAATTTTTGGCAAAAAATTCAACTGCCACAACAGGGCGATTCTACTACTGCCCACGTCTACTCTATAGTTTGTCGTGATGATGACAGTGACAGTTCCCGGTTTGGTTCATAAATGAGTAAGAATCCCTACAAAGATCCCGCTTAAAAATAAATAAAACTTCCGTAATCTGTCAATTCTGTCGATATTGACAATGGAATTGGTTATTTGACAATGGGAGAACTCTATTGTTAATAATTTTTAAGAATTTATTGATTTTGAGACGGACCCAAAATTAACCAAATTGATAAGGGGTTAGCCTTTGTAAATTTTTTTGCAAAAAATCAAACTGCACACACAGGGCGATTCTACTTTGCCCACGTGTACTCTATAGTTAGTTGTGATGATTGACAGTGACAGTTCCCGGTTGGTTATAAATAAGTAAAGAAATCTCGTACCAAAGATCCCGCTTAAAGTAAAATAAACTTCCGTAAATCTGTCAATTTCTGTCTGATTTGACAGTAAATTGTTTATTTGACCATGGGAAGAACTTAGTGTTAATAATTTTAAATATATATGATTGTGAGACGGACCCAAAATTAACAAATTTGTTAAGGGGTAGCCTTTGTGAATTATTTTGCAACAAAATTCAACTGCACAACCGGGGATTCTACTACTACCTACGTCAACTGTAAAAGTTAGTCGTGATAATTGACTGTGACAGTTCCCGGTTTGGTCATAAAATAAGTACGAAATCGTACCAAAGATTCAGCTCAAAGTTAAATAAACTTCCGTAAATCTGTCAATTCATGTTCCGATTTGACAATGCAATGGTTATTTGACCAATGGGAGACTCTATTTGTAATAATTTAAAGAAATTTATTGATTTGGAGAGGAAACAAATTAACAAATTTAATAAGGGGTTAGCCTTTGTGAATTGTTTGGCGATAAATTCAAACTGCACAACCAGGGGCGATTCATAACTGCCCACGTGTACTATATAGTTTGTTGTGATGATTGACAGTGACAGTTCCCGGTTTGGTTCATAAATAAGTAAGAAATACCCGTACCCAAATATTCCTCTCAAATTTAAATTAAACTTCCGAAAACTGTCAATTTCGTCTGATTTGACAATGGAATTGGTTATTTGACAATGGGAGAACTCTATTGTTAATAATTTTTAATAATTATTGATTTTGAGACGGACCCAAAATTAACAAAATTTGAATACGGGGTTTGCCTTTGTGAATTTTTGGCAAAAAATTCAACTGCCACAACAGGGCGATTCTACTACTGCCCACGTGTACTCTATTAGTTAGTTGTGATGATTGACAGTGGAACAGTTCCCGGTTTGGTTCAAAATGAGTAAGAAATCCGTACCCAAAGTTCTTCTCCGCTTAAAATTTAAAATCCGTAAATCTGTCAATTCTGTCCGATTTGACAATGAATTGGTTATTGACCAATGGTGTGAACTCTTATTGTCAATAATTTTAAATAATATATGATTTTGAGACGGACCCAAATTAACAAATTTGTTAAGTGGGTTAGCCTTTGTGAATATTTTGCAAAAAGATTTAACCTGCACAACAGGGCGATTCACTACTGCCTACGTCTACTGTAAAGTTAGTCGTGATAATTGACTGTGACAGGTCCCGGTTGGTTCATAAATAGTAAGAAATCCGTACCCAAAGATTCCCGCTCATCAAAGTTAATAAACTTCCGTTAAAAATCTGTCAATTCTCTGTCCGATTGACACGGAATGGTTATTGACAATGTGAGAACTCCCTTGTTAATAATTTTGAGAATATATTGATTTTGAGGGGACGGACCCAAAATTAACAAATTTGTTAAGGGGTTAGCCTTGTGAAGTTTTTGGCGAAAATTCAAATGCACAACAGGGCGATTCTACTACTGCACGTGTACTCTATAGTTAGACGTGAGATTGACAGTGACAGTTCCCGGTTTGGTTCATAAATAAGTAAGGAAATCCGTACCCAAAGATCCCGCCTCAAAGTTAAAAAACTTCCGTAATCTGTCAATTCTGTTGATTTGACAGTACATTGGGTATTTGACAATGGGAGCACTTATTGTTAATAATTTTAAAGAATTTTGATTTTGAGACGGAAACAAAATTAAACAAATTTGATAAGGGGTTAGCCTTTGTTGAATTTTTTGGCGATAAATTCAACTGCACAACAGAGCCGATTCTACAAATGCACAGCCACGTTGTACTCTATAGTTAGTTTGTGATGATTGACCCCCCCTCGTGACAGTTCCAGGTTTGTTTTCATAAAAATAAGTAGAAATCGTACCCAAAGATTCCCGCTTAAGTAAAATAAACTTCCGTAAATCTGTCAATTTCTGTCTGATTTGACAGTAAATTGGTTATTTGACAATGGGAGAACTCTATCGTAATATTTTATAATATATTGATTTTGAGACGGGACCCAAAATTAACAAATTGTAAGGGCGTTAGCCTTTTGTGAATATTTTTGCAAAAAATTCAAACTGCACAACAGGGCGATTCTACTCACTGCCTACCGTCTACTGCTATAGTTAGTCGTGATAATTGACAGTGACAGTGCCCGGTGGTTCATAAATAAGCTAAGAAATCCGTACCCAAAGATCCCGCTCAAAGTTAAATAAACTTCCGTAAAATCTGTAATTTCTGTCGATTGGACAATGAATTGTTTTATTTGACAATGAAGAGAACTCCCTTGTTTATAATTTTTGTAGGAAATATTGATTTTGAGACGGACCCAAAATAAAACAAATTTGTAAGGGGGTTAGATTTTAACCTTTGTGAATTTTTGGCGAAAAATTCAATGACACAACAGGGGCGATTTACTACTGCACCTGTACTCATCTAGTTAGTCGTGATGATTGACAGTGACAGTTCACGGTTTGGTTAATAAAATAAGTAAGAAATCCGTACCCAAAAGATCCCGCTCCAAGTTAAATAAACTTCCGTAAAATCTTCAATTTCTGTCCGATTTGACAATTGAATTGGTTATTTGACAATAAGAGAACTCCCTTGTTAATAATTTTGAGAATAAAATTGATTTTGAGACACGGACCCAAAAAAATTAACAAATTTTGTTAAGGGGTTAGCTTTGTGGAATCTTTGCGAAAAATTCAACTGCAAAACAGGGCATTTCTACTACTGCACACGGGTACTCTATAGGTAGTCGTTGATGATTGACAGTGACAGTTATCGGTTTGGTTCATAATAATAGTAAGAATCCGTACCAAAGATCCCGTTTGAAAGTAAATAAACTTCCGTAAAATCTGTCAATTCGTCTGATTTGACAGTAAAATTGGTATTTGACAATGGGAGAAACTCTATGTTAATAATTTTAAAGAAATATATTGATTTTGAGAGGACCCAAACTTAACAAATTTGTTAAGGGGTAGCCTTTGTGAATTTTTTGGGGAAAAATTCCAACTGCACACAGGGCGATTCTACTACTGCCCACGTGTACTCTAGAGTTAGGAGATGATAATTGACAGTGACAGTTCCCGGTTTGGTTCATAAATAAGTAAGAAATCCGTACCCAAATATCCTCTCAAATTTAAAATAAACTGTCCGTAAATCTGTCAATTTCTGTCCGATTTTGGACCAATTGAATTGGTTATTTGACAATGGGATAACTCTATTGTTAATAATTTAAAAGAAATTTATTGATTTTGACGGACCCAAAATTAACAAATTTGAATAAGGGGTTAGCCTTTGTGAATTTTTTGGCAAAAAATTCAAACTGCCCCCCACAAAACAGGGCGATTCTACTACTGCCCCACGTCTACTCATAGTTAGTCGTGATGATTGCGTGGACAGTTCCCCGGTTTGGTTCTAAATGAGTAAGAAATCCGTATCCAAAGATCCCGCTTAAAGTTAAATAAAACTTCCGTACATCTGCAATTTCCCTGCTCCGATGTTTGACAATGAATTGGTATTTGACAATGGGAGAACTCTATGTTAAATAATTTTAACGAATTTATTGATTTGAGATGGACCCCCAAAATTAACAAATTTGTTTAAGGGGTTAGCCTTTGTGAATTTTTTGCCAAAAAAATTCAACTGCACAAACAGGGCGAAATTTTTTCTACTTATGCCCACGTGTACTTACTCTATAGTTAGTTGTGATGATTGACAGTGACAGTTCCCGGGTTTGGTTCATAATATGAGTAAAGGAAATCCGTACCAAGTTCCCGCTTAAAAATTATTTAAAACTTCCGTTAAACTAGTCAATTTCTGTCCGATTTGACAAATGAATTGTTATTTGGGACAATGGGTGAACTTATTGTAATAATTTTAAATAATATATTGATTTCTGAGACGGACCCCAAAAATTAACAATTTGAAAGGGGTTGCCTTGTGAATTTTTTTGCAAAAAAATTCAACGCACAACAGGGCGAATTCTACTTTCTGCCAAAACGTGTACTCTAATAGTAGTTGTGATGATTCACAGTGACAGTTCGGTGTGGTTCATTAAATGAGTAAGAAATCCGCATACCCAAAGTTCCCGCTTAAATTTACTTAAACTCGTTAAATCTGTCAATTTCTGTCCGGATTGACAATGAATTGTTATTGGACAATGGTGCAACTTCTATGTAATAATTTAAATAATCTATTGATTTTGAGACGGACCCAAAATCTAACAAAATTTGTTAGGGGTTAGCCTTTGTGAATATTTGGCAAAAGATTTAACTGCCAACAACAGTGCGTTCTACTACTGCCTACGCTACTGTAAAGTTAGTCGTGATAATTGACTTGTGACAGTTCCCGGTTTGGTTCATAAATAAGTAGCAAATCCGTACCCAAAAGATCCCGCTCAAAGTTAAATAAACTTCGTAAATCTCGGCAATTTCTGTCCGATTTGACAATGATTGGTTATTTGACAATGTGAGAACTCCTTGTTAACATAATTATTGTAGAATATATTGATTTTGGGCGGACCCAAATTAACAAAGTTGTTAAGGGGTTAGCTTTGTGAATTTTTTGGCGCGAAAAAATTCAACTGCACAACAGGGCGATTCTAATACTGCACTGTGTACTCTATAGTTAGTCGTGATGATTGACTTAGTGACAGTTCCGGTTTGGTTTCATAAATAACGTAAGAAATCGTACCCAAAGATCCCGCTCAAAGTTAAATAAACTTCCGTAAATCTTGTCAATTTCTGTCTGATTTGGACAGTACATTTGGTTATTTGACAATGGGAGAACTCTTATTGTTAAGAATTTGAAAGATTAATTGATTTTGAGACGGAAACAAAATTAACAAATTTGTGATAAGGGTAGCCTTTGTGAATCTTTTTGAGCGATAAATTCAACTGCACAACAGGGCGATTCTAACAACTGCCCACGTGTACTTCTATGTTAGTTGTGATGATGACAGTGACAGTTCCCGGTTGGTTCATAAATAAGTAAGAAATCCGGCTACCAAAGATCCCGCTTAAAGTAAAATAAACTTCCGTAAAATCTGTCAATTTTCTGTCTGATTTGACAGAAATTGGTTATTGACCAATGGGGAGAACTTATTGTTAATAATTTAAAATAAATATATTGATTTTGAGACGGACCCAAAATTAACAAATATTTTGTAAGGGGGTTAGCCTGTGAATATTTTGGCAAAATTCAACTGCACAACAGGGCGATTCTACTACTGCCTACGTCTACTGTATAGTTAGTCGTTATAATTGACAGTGACAGTTCCCGGTTTTGTTCATAAATAAGTAAGAAATCCAAACCCAAAGATCCCGCTCAAAGTTAAATAAACTTCCGTAAATCTGTCAATTTCTGTCCGATTTGACAATGAATTGGTTATTTGACAATGAGAGAACTTCCTTGTTAATAATTTTGTAGAATATATTGATTTTGAGACGGACCCAAAACTAACAAATTTGTTAAGGGGTTAGCCTTTGTGAATTTTTTGGCGAAAAATTCAACTGCACAACAAGGGCAATTTATACTGCACAGTGTACTCTAATTTTCGTATGATTGACAGTGAAGTTCCCCGGTTTTGGTTTATAAATAAGTAAGAAATCCCTACCCAAAGATCCCGCTTTAAAAAAAAATAAACTTTCCCTAAATCTGTAATTTTTGTCTGATTTGACAGTAAATTTGGGTTTTTGACAAAAGGGGAAACTTTGTTAAAATTTTTAAAAAATTATTTAATTTTGAGACGGACCCCAAAAAAACAAAATTTGTTTAAGGGGGTTAGCCTTTGTGAATTTTTGGGGAAAAATTCAACTGCACAACAGGGCAATTCTACTACTGCCCCACGTGTAATTTAAAGTTAGTTGTGATGATTGACAGTGACAGTTCCCGGTTTGGTTCATAAATAAGTAAGAAATCCGTACCCCAAAATTCCCCTTAAATTTTAAAAAAAACTTCCGTAAATCTGTCAATTTCTGTCTGATTTGACAATAATTGGTTATTTGGGCAATGGGATAACTCTATTGTTAATAATTTAAAAATTTATTGATTTTGAGACGGACCCAAAATTAACAAATTTGATAAGGGGTTAGCCTTTGTGAATTTTTGGCAAAAAAATTTAACTGCACAACAGGGCGATTTTACTACTGCACCCTTACTTATAGTAAATCGTGATAATTGACGGGGACAGTTCCCGGTTTGGTTCAAAAATAAGTAAGAAATCCGTACCCAAAGATCCCGCTCAAAGTTAAATAAACTTCCGTAAATCTGTCAATTTCTGTCCGATTTTAAAGAATTGGTTATTTGACAATGGGAGAACTCCCATGTTAATAAAATTTTTAAAAAATTATTGATTTTGAACGGAAACCCCAAAATAACAAAATTTGTTTAAGGGGTTTAGCCTTGTGAATTTTTGGCGAAAATTCAACTGCACAACAGGGCGATTCTACTGCCCACGTGTACTCTATAGTTAGTTGTGATGATTGACAGTGACAGTTCCCGGGTTGGTTCATAAATAAGTAAGAAATCCGTACCCAAAGATCCCCCTAAAGTAAAATAAACTTCCGTAAATCTGTCAATTTCTGTCCGATTTGACAAGAAATTGGTTTTTTTGACAATGAGAATCCCTTGTTAATATTTTTAAAAATATATTGATTTTGAGACGGACCCAAAATTTAAAAAATTTGTTAAGGGGTTAGCCTTTGTGAATTTTTTGGGAAAAAATTTAACTGCACAACAGGGCGATTCTACTACTGCCCACGGTGTAACTATAATTAGGGTTGGGTTTGGGGATGAAAAGACCCCAAAAAATGAAGTTTTTCCCCGGTTTTTTTGGTTCAAAAAATTTAAGTAAGAAATTCCGTACCCAAAAGTAATTCTCCTCCCCAAATTTTAAATAAACTTCCGTAAATCTGTCAATTCTGTCCTTTGGGAATTTGAAACCCAAAAAATTTGAAAAAATTTGGGGTTTATGGGTTGGGAACCCCAAAAGGGACAATTTTA
>JAMZAV010009908.1:0-23602 GCA_024449915.1 Sweltsa coloradensis
TTTTGGGGGCTTTTTCGAACTCAGGGTAATTTTATTTCTGCTATGAAATTTTGTCACAATATTTCCCAAATAGACCAAAAAAAATTAAACTTGGGTTGTTTTTGTAAAATATTTTTTCTAAAGGATGTATTTTAAGATGTATCTATAGTTCTAACATATAACAGCTGTACAGCCAATGACATAATATTGCTACGCAAAGCTTATGTACGTCATTTTGTACAGCTGTCACCTAAATGCACCGCTTTCAAAGCTGAAAAAATTGTTTATGTTTTGTGAAAAATCTGTTGTTTTTCAAGCATGGTTGTTTTTGTCGAAACATATTATTTTATGATAATATTATTAGTGAAAATACGAATTTTTCTAGGGTATGGGTTAGAAATCGGTAATTCTGGACAAGGCTGTTTTTGTAAAGAACGCCTCATAGGTTATATAAGTCAGGTTTAAAAATATAGATATTGAATTTTTACTTTTAGCTGCAAAATATCACAACGGTAAATAAAATCTAAACAAGGTATGTTGAAATACGGGATAGAAGTAAACAAGTAGCTTACCTTCGTCTGTGACACACCACCAGCAGCCGTCATCGACGATGCACCACCACCAATCGTCATCGTTTCCACCGCCACCACCGCCACCTCCACCGCCACCATTATTGTTATTATTATTGTTATTGTTATTTGTATTGGTATTGGAGTTGTTGGGTTGAGTACTACTTTGAGAGGACGACCAACGAGTGGTGGTGGTAGGGGTGGTCCAGTAGGGCGTGGTGGTGGTGGTCCAGCCGGTGGTTGAAGCAGAACTACTGTACGGGTTGTACGCCGAAGAGGAGGCGGTACTGTAAGGCGTGGACATAGTGGTGTACTGACGGGTGGTGACGGAGATGGGGCGATGAGAGTACGGTTCTGTAGGATCGGGTCCAGGAGCGTACTCCGAGGTGGTGCAGATGGTGACGCGTTTATTGGGCTTCCTGGTGGTTCTCGCGGCTCCTGTTTCATTCCTGGGACACATCTTGTTGTTCACCTTTGAGCCGATACGCGCGGACTCACAATACTTCTTGAGCAGCTTGGCTCTTGCGGCATCGTCACTGGAGACGCCCTGAAACGTGAAGAGGAAGTGAAAGTTTATTGTGTTTAAGGGCGCGTCATCCGTTAGATCATATTGCGCCTCCTGTGATATTGTAGTTTATCAGCTAGTTAATAACTATATATATATTTTTTATAATTGGTGGAACGTACGGGGTGACGCGGGGGGACGCGGGGTGGACAGCCCTGTGCTGGTCAGAACCAGCCAAAAGCACAAGAAGGCAAGGGGGTAGGTGGCCGAAGACAGGTGGCGGGGCGGGGGAGGGCATGTGGTCTGTGACGAAATCAGGCCGGGCGCAGGCAAATGACAGAGGGGGCTCTTGGTCGTCTTCGTCTGTGTCATCGTCCGTGTTATCATTGTCGTCGTCGTCGGAGAGGAAGTCAATAGGAAGAGTAAAGTCCTCCAGAGCTCGCCTCTAGATTCGTAGAGTAATATATTATACTACCCTTCTTCTTACTAGCTGATGTTTGCGAGGTGTATTTTTCTCTTGAATCGCCTTTTACGATTAGCAGAGCTATGCTCTGGGCCAAATTCTACCCCGGGCCCAGACGGGGGGGACGAGAAGACGATTGGATTCATTAGGTTTAAGGGCGCGTCAACCGTTAGGTCATAATGCGCCAATCTAGTCTAGAGGATATGAGGAGGAAAGTCCCATGCTGGTCAGAACTAGCCGCGTCCAACGAAGAAAGGAAAATAAAGTAAAAGGCCATCTCCCAAACATCAACTGTAGTAGAGTACCTCCCCTTATCCCCTTTCTCTCAAACGGCCACCCCGAAACAACATGAACGAAAACTGAACTAAAACCCAAATCAACGACAACTCGAAAACCCAAACTCACCCCCATTGTCCGAGATTGGAATAAGTTTCGGATTCAACACCACATAGGCCTGGGCCTCTTTGAAAAAGAGTTTAAACTAGCATCTATGATACCGTGTTCAGTGTGCCCAAATGTCGGATAATATGCAAGGAATTCTTGTTTTAATAGAATACAAAGCGGTTTTAATGTAATAAATGTACACCCGGCATCAGAAGTAATCAAGGGGTCTGGCTGGATATTAAACCCCTTGATTTACTTCTGACGCCGGGTATATTACCATCATGCGATCCATTTGATTGTTTTGTTTGATTGATCACTTTTAAAAATCTTGTTTACTCTTATTTGTGGGGTGTGACCCGACACTTTTTTTTTAAATGTCCAAATTTTTATGGAAATCAGTATTAAATTAAATAATCCATGCCATCGGGTATCGAACCCCGGTGTTCGAGCCGAGGTGGGTCAACTCCGAGAATATGGACTGTATATATTTTTTTTGGTCTGAACTTACCCCGAATCTTGACGTAGGCTGAAAGGGGGCAGTGCGAGGTAAGTACGATGGGCGGGATGTTAAGCCCACCGCGAGAGAGAACAGGGATAAAGAAGCTCGGTTTGGAATAGTAGTAGGAAAAGAGAATGCCTGGAAGGCAAGTCGAACCAAGGACTGCAGCTCGGAAATCCGTCGTTGTATTCCAAGACGGACGCGGCAGGCGGCTACACCCTTGTATACGTGCAGTGAGTGCATGTCCGGATAGCGGACACGGGCGTTGCGAGGTGCGAGCGAGAAAAGTTGAACAAAAACAAAACTTTGCATTTCTCGATAAAGGGCGAGAGGCAAACTGAGTTGACAAAATCTTGCATAAGTCGAACGCGAGAAAACCAGAAAGGACGTCTGATGGGCAAAATTCAAACAGGTTGAAAACAATAGTGAAACTTATGATACGAAAAAAGAAATACCAATAGCTAAGAGAAAATTAACAAACCAAAATAGCCCCGGGAATCGCGCGAACATAACCCCCCACCTAAAATGGTATTTTAGATGCCCAAAGAAATAACTAAGAACTACAACTAAAAAGACCGAGCCAAAAACGAAAAAACTAAGAAGGGAGGGAGGATCCCAATTTGTTCCCCGGGACGGGAAAACACTCCTTTGGGAGTCCAAAAGGGGGGGGACGCCATCTGATGACGTTGTCTTTGCCGGGACACTTTACCACCCGCCAAGGGGCCAAACAAAGGAGTGGTAGGGGGTTTCCCAAACCGAAGACCACGTCACCGACCTTGAGGTTCGGGCCGCGCGCACCCCCCTTCCCACATGCATCTGCGTGTGCAGATACTCAGAGGACCAACTGTCCAAAAGCGTTGATGCAGTTTAGGGGACTTGAAAAAACGGAAGGTGAGGGGCATTCTCACGAAAAAGCAACTTCGGGAGGTGGGGAAAACGGTGCCATCACAAATGGCGGGGAGGGGTAATCGGGGCCCACCCGGGGGGTGAACGAAGGGGCCCAAAAAGCGGACACTATTCAACAGGCTTCGATGCGTGAAAACAGGGGGGAGTACTCCTCGAAATTGGGGCGGAGCCCTTTAATTAGCGTGCAGGAGTAACTTGGGGGATTTTACCCCGGCTTCCCAGTCCACCAAAATTAGGACGTAGGGGGGGTTGAAATGCCCCCTAACATTACTAGTGCAAGCTGTCCGCGAGGGCGGTCTCAGTGCCGTGAGAGATCTAGATCTCGGGGAGCGGCGGCCACCTACGTAGTTACCCCCACGTCGGAGTAAATGTGGCGGGGAGCCCCACGCCGGGCGAAAAACCCGATCAAACAGGCCGGGAAAAGCTTCATGGACGGTCAAACCAGCCAAGATGAAAGCTTTGGTGGCCATGCAGACGAAGAGACATAAGTGCCTTTGACGATGGGGGGCATTACGGCGAGGACTCGTCTCACTGAGAATGGGCCAGCGTAGCCCGGGGCCCACGTGGGGGAAAAGCACGCGAAGGCTTAAAACCGGGGTTCAGGCAGATTAGCCATAATTGGCTGATTAGCTTGGGCGCGGATTTGAAAAGGTTAAGCACGACGAATCGTTGCCGAACAAACCACGCAAGGATATCCAAAATCTGCTGAATAGAGCTTGCACAGTGCGGGGGCCAGAGTGCAAGGAGGAGAGATGGAAGGCATACACAAGAGCGCGGACAATGCGCTTCCCTTGGGGAACAAGGGGGGATGACGAGTTTCTTCCGGGGGGAAAGAATAATAAAGCCTGCCCCCCACCCTGAAACCCAGGGGATCAATGAAGGTTTGAGGGTGGCGATGCGGGGGGTACGAACGAGTTTTTTACCCCATTGCTTGAGCTCATCAGCGAATACGCTGCTGAGTATGCCACGAACAGGCGCACGCGTCCTCAAGTCGGACGGGAGCAGAGGACCGAGGGGGGTGCAAGGTTTTTCTTCGACGACAAGCAGATGCGGGAAAAGCGTACCAGTGACCGAAACACGCGCTTGGCTTCAAGAGCGAGGAAAACTCTGCAGTTTGACAAGCGAGGATAAATGACGGGATCATGAGTTTCGCACCGGGGGAACGCTTTCACCGGGCAAGTCGGGGCTGGGTTCACCGAAGGGACCGAGCGAGACCACGGGGACGGGGAAACGCATGGGGGGGGAACCAGAGAACCAAGGGGGGGGGGTTCAACAGGTCCGGGGGGAGCACCCCCGAGAGGGCATCGGGGGGTTCTCTTCAAAACTAACATGACCCCAAATTCAGGGGAGAAGTGGCCCTCGATATTTCGACTACCCATTGGCAAACGAATGTTTTCAGCTGGGGGGGGGGGGTACTGAGCCAAGCGAGCACGATAGTGGAGTCGTGTATAGCAACACTGTTTCTATGTGAAAAGGGCTTGAGAGCGGTGGGGTGTCTTTAAGCACCCTAACATAAAAAGCTCCACGGGTTCCAACTTGGGCACAGTGGGCACTTGGGGGGGCGCGACCTTGCTCCTCTCTCAACAATCTACGTGAATTGCGAGCACGCCCCTAAACGTGCAAGAAAAGAGTACGCATAGGCCTTCTCGGGGGCGTCGAAAAACCCTACAACCGGTATGGGGCATCGTTCAGACAAGGAGACGCGGAACATGAACATCACTAAACTTGGGCCGCTTTCAATGGCATGAGCCAAGTCTGAGAGGTGATTCCGAGAGTGCTTCATCCCATCCACGCGAAAGACCGAGATTCTGCTGAACACTTCATCCAGGAGACGAAAGGGGTGAAAAACCCGAGTGGGTCGAATATGCGCGCGATGTGGGAAGTATGGCCCTTTTGGGGTGCGAAACCTACAAGGGCAGGTGGGGAAGCTGAAGCAATGGGGAACGAGGGTCCCACAACAGCCCGAAAATTTTCAAAGTTTGTTCGTCTTTGGGGAGAAGACCAGGGGATTTTCTAGATGGTCCTTGGGAGGGAGCTAAGAGCGTCAAAACATTGCTACCCACTTCGTAGCTCGATCCCTCACACTGAGTGAGTGACAAAACTCACCGAAGCCGAGGGTTTTCTCAAGGTCATTGGCGCCTAAACTAAGTCATCTATGAATGTTTGAAGTAGGGCGCGTGAAGCGAGGGGAAAACTTAGCCCTTCGCCCACACCAGTTGCTGAACACTCTTTGGGGGCCGGGAAAGGCAAGGGAGTGAGACCGTAGGTCACTGTATTGGCTCGTCCCAAACGACAGGGAATTTGGCTCAGGACGCCAGAATATTTCTGAAAAGCCGATCGTCCGGTGCAAAAGGTTTTGACGGTCATCTGTCCTCCGTCCGCGCACAGAGCACAGGATCAGTGCGAAAGTGGTTAAAACGGGGGAGGTCATTTGAAGCTTAGGACCACTCAGCAGGACTGGTTGAGAGCGACTCCACTTTTATCAGGAGGGGAGGCGTTAAATAACTCGCATTTTGGTAAGCTTGTGCCCTTTGTGTACACAATGATGCGGGATTTTCTCCGCAGGTCGAGAAAAGGGCTGATGTGCGTGAACAGCGTAATCACTCATGAACCATGATATGAGCCCTGAATGGAGGTCCGCTTCAGACACGCTCTAAACTGAAAAAAGTTTGACGCGACGTCCCCGATTGTAGCCTGGCATGACGCAATCGGGCTTGAATGGTAGAGCGACCGAGTAGCGCCAGAGGGGTCGCGAAAAATAGTTTTAATAGTGCTCTTCACGACAAACCCATTGGGGGTCCGAGAGGGAGGTCGCTGACTTCTTTTTTTCCCCGAAAGACAGAGTATGTTCCAACGGGGAGCTTGTCACAGCGAAAAATGATAGGATGACTCGGTGCTGGTTGAGTAGCGTGGACCACCTAAGATTTCCCAACCAAAAACCGTTTTTAGGCGGAGGGGTTTTCTGCCCACGATCGTGTGTCCGGTTTTACAGAGAATGTCCCCCGAGTAGAGTCGGCACCAAGGGGAAAAACAAAGGCCCTGGGACATTGAAGCGATCGTCAGCGGGGTCAAGGTCAAAAGCGCTCTTGACGTCGGGGCACGGAGGATGTAGGGGAAATTTTCCGGCAATAGTTGAGAGAACTGGCATTGACATGCAAAGGGTTGCCCCAAAAGCCGAGAACTAAACTGCATTGCACCATACCCTGCACCGAGATTGGTTTTCCACACCTGACAGTTGGCGGTGGGTGGGTTGACTTTCAAACCCAAAAAGTTGCACTAAAGACTTAGTGATGCAGAGATTTTTGACCCGGAGTCAAAAACCGCGCGAAAGGTTCGTCCCCTCGCTTTTCCCGAGTGCGCGAACGGTGCCTAGTATACGTTTAGAGTGGGGGGTTCGAAACCTGGCTTGACATGACAGATCTGGGGGGCTGAAGGGCCTTGCTCGTGACAGGGGTGTCGTCAGCGAGAGACGGGGCGGATTCAGAAAGTAAAATAGAATGATGTTTAGAGCTTTGACACCAGAACATATTTCGTGGAAGTCATTGGGATCGCAATTCGCACCCATAAATTAAAACAGGGTTTTTTTGGCGCAGCGTGTCATAACGTTGGTCTATGGTTAAACCCGAAAACATTGCACTGGTACAATGTTGAGAAGCCTTACTCCGGACAAGCGGACACAGTTTAATGAGAGTATTACGAATGAGTTGTGGGGACTCGTTGCACACTGTTGTTGAGGGAGGTGACGCACTAACAAAGGGGTTGATTCGCTTTGAAGGGGAAAAACTTTTTACGGGAGTACAGAAATTTTTCCCCAAGCACATAACTCCATCGTTCTAGATTGGTCTTCGAGAAAAACATTTGCGATTTGTACTCGGGATTGAATTGATGTTGTCTGTTTTTAAAAAACCTTTCGAGATGACGCATCGAGATTTGCTAATGCCAAAAAAAAATAAAAAATCACCTAAAACGGGAATATTCAGACTTTCAGAGATTTGACGAGCTGCGATGTGTTTTTTTGAAAAGCTTGAAGACCGTTAGGATGACTTTTTTAGAGGAACAAAATTAAAAAAACTTGTGGACTACAAACCCCCTTAAAACGCTTTTTTTGATAACGGAAAATAATGTTCAGAGCGAGGGGGGAATTTTCTTTAGTTATTGAAAAATCTGAGATGAGGGGCCAACGGGTTTTAGACAATGAAGTTGTTAAATGTGTAACTTTTGAACATTACTTAATGATTTATTATCATCGTCAAGATTTGAAAAAAGAATAGAAATTTGGCCTTTTCAAATGTCTCCTTTTAACTTGGGAAAATCATACTGGCAGCAAAGATGGTTTTAAATGAGGCGGGCAAGGGCCAGGTTTTAGTCACAACAGGGCGCGACTTAATTTATCAGCCGTAATACGAAACTTACAAGCAAGAAAAGCGTTTCAAAAATGTCTTGACTTTGCTATTTCGAGCGTTTAGCGGGAAAAACTACTTGGGTGTTGAGTTCGGGATAACATTGGATTTCGCGGAAAACAATTCCAAATTGAGAAAAAATTTAAAACGGGGCCTAAATGCCTCGACTTGATCGGGTTTTTTTTTTTTTCGAAGCTTGTACTTCGCTGAACGGACGCGAATATAAACTCGCGTCGAGCAACTAAATTTTTCTGCTGAGCTTTCAACTCTTTCCATATGGCGGAGATTACAAGTATCAAAAGTAAGAGGAAACCGTAAAAACAATTACACTGAATGCGCAATCAAAAGAAACACGAGAGCGGAAAACTACAACACTCAAAACCGTGTTGTATGCGACGACCACAAGGGAAACCTTGAAAGAAAACTATTTGCGAAAAATCGGAAAATCACCGGATTCCGGGTTCGGAGGACCTTGTTTGAGCCGAGGTGCTCAACTCCGAGAATAAGGACTGTAAAATTTTTTTTTGGGGGTTTAAATTCCCCGTCTTGACTGGGAAGGGCAGTGCAGAGGGAAGTACGATGGGGGGATGTTAAGCCCCCCCGCGAGAGAGAACAGGGATAAAGAAGCTCGATTTGGAATAGTGTAGGGAAAAAAGAATGCCTGGAAAGGGAAGTCGAACCAAGGGTGCACTCGGAAATCCGTCGTTTTTATTCCAAAACGGACGCGGGGAGCGGGTACCCCTTGTATACGGCATGAGTGCAATGTCCGGATAGCGGACCGGGCGTTTCGAGTCAGCGAGAAAATTAGACGAAAAACGAACTTTGCACTTTTCGATGAAAGGCGAGAGCGAACTGGTTGAAAGATGCTTGCATAAGTCGAACGCGAAAAACCAGAAAGGACGTCTGATAGGGAGAAAATTTAAAAAGGTGATAACAATGTGGGAACTTATGAAAACAAACAAGAAATACCAAAGCTAAGAGAAAAATATACTACCAACAATACGCCGGGAAAACCGCGAACACCCGGTCTCCCGATTCCGGTCGAGTGCTTTACCTCTAAGCTACGAGACGGTTTACTTCATAAAATTGGATTGTTGTGCATTGTGGGTCTAAATAGATTGGGAAAAGTACTACTGCAAAGATTCTGCTGCCTTTGAACTGACCTCTAAACACATTTTAAATGTACCTTGGGTTATTTTAATTGATTGTATGGATGATTGATGGATTGCTTTCCCTAAAAACAATTAACCCATGGGATGTTTCCGTTAATGTAATTGAGAAAAAAATCCCATGTTTTTGTAATGTATTTGTCACTTCATTTGCTTATATTTTTCTTTTTTATTTTGTGCGATTCTTTGTGTATATTTTATTTTTATTGTACCCTTTTGGGGCTTTGCCCGTAAAGTGAAAAAAAAAATTTTAAATTTTTAAAGGACTCTTTTTTGGATATATTTTTGACTGTGGCGGTTCCTCCTGGAATCGAACTAGTACTTTTGTGTCCCTGATGACGATTCTACTAATTGGGGCGAGATTGTTTGAACAAAATTTTTTATTCTTGTAATGCACTGTTTATAACGTTCGATGAGAGATTTTATTTTCTTTTAGACTAGGGAAAAAGCTTTTAAATCCCGCCCGTTGATGATGAGTCTTTTGTAAGTTTTTAGTTTGCGTAGGACCATTTTCCCTTTTTCAAATGTTGGAATGCATTTCAGGTTATTGTTGTCATTTTTATTTTACTTGTTTTTATTATTATTAATCTAAAAAAACTACATAACAAAAATAACCATTTCTTTAATTTCATGTAAAATATGAAAGTTGTAGCCCCCCCCTTTGGTCAGAATCGTTCCAAAAAGTCCCGAAAATATCGAAATTAAATCGAAAAAAAAACGTAAAAGTCGATTTCATGAGAAAAAATTTCTTCGTTTTACCCAAAAAGGCCAATCTAAGTTCAAGATTTCGAAGGTCCCCCCTAAATTTTCATAAAAATCGCATATGCCGTTTGCCCGGTAAAAAGCGAACAAACAGACAAAAATACAAAAAGAAAAAAGAAAAAAAAACAACACCCGAGCTAATTTTTTGGGGGGGTCAGTGAAATTGAAGTCTTCGCTTCGCTCATCCAACTATCTACAACCTACGAAATATAGTCAACATACAGTTAAATACCAGACTTAATTATATTGCTAATCACAGCGGATAAAACTGATCTTTTCGAACAGCGGGCATTTATAACTTTACTTAAATTGTAAATTTATAAACTTTCTATCCCAGATACAATCACAATATCATCAATACACACTTGCACTTCCAAATGAATTAAAACAGACAGTAGTTTTAATAGCGACACCAAAGATTATTGGATGAGCGAAGCGAAGACTTCAATTTCACTGATCCCTAAACTACAACGTTCATATTTCACATGGACATTAAGGTAATGGTGATGTATTGCTTTCTGAAAGAAAAAGTTGAAAAAGTTAGCCAGAATCTATAGAAATAGCTTTTAATATAAGTTTTTTTATTTTTTGTGCGATATTTTCGTGCCATTTGGGCCAATTCTGACAAAACGGGTGGGGCTACAACGTTCATATTATACATGGACATTAAGGTTATGGTGATGTAGTACCTTTTGAAAGAAAAAGTTGAAAAAGTTAGCCAGAATCTACAGAAATAAAGCTTTTAATATATGTTTTTACGGTAAATAATACCAATTGACAAGTAATAACAATAGAAACTTGACAACAATCACCTACAATTCGTAGGCAGCAAAACAAAGCACTTGCAAAAGTAAAGATATCCCACGCAAACTAAAAACTTTAAAAAGCTCATCCATCAACGAGGCGGGACTTAAGCGTTTTCCTAGTTTATTATACGTCTATCCTAATTTACAAGGTTGTAGTTCTGTTTTGTCAGTTGTGACATTGTTTATTTTGGTTTTGAAGTGATTTTATAATATTATTTGATGTAGGCCTATGTATTTGATACTGTTTAACTTGGACATTGTATTTTATTATTTGTTGTATTAGAGGGTGACAGATACTCACATACTATGGGGCAGATGCTCTTTCTGTCTTTCTAACATTTTTTAAAAATTGCAACATCTTCAAATCCAGATATTTGCGGTGAAAACTCACCACTATTTTCTTTTTTATTTAGCCCAAATGCGGTGAATTAACGGTGAAAATATTTTAAAATGTATTTGAAAGGAGTGAATCTTTTTACATTGTATTTTTTTTTTTGTTTTGGTTGGATCTTGGAAGACTTTCAGTTTACAATAAATCATTATAAGAATTCATAGTCAGCTAATCGTTCTGAAACTTTATAACATAATTTATTTTTTGCACAAAAGTAACATTGGCTAAGAAAACAATTATTAACTTTTTGGTTTTAAGTTTATTTTTTTTAAATTTCAACTATAATATAAATAAAATATTTAAGAACTTACCACGAAAAACATCATCAGAGCCAGAAGACTCAAACATCTTATCTTTTGCATATTTTGCCTCCAAAAATAAGTTCAACTTTCGAGTATGTTGTTATTTCTGCTTGATGCGATAATGGACAGCACAAAAGTTTTCCCTGTATTTTATACCAAAATCTTATTTTTAAACCTTGGTTTTTACTTTTCTTATTCTAACAAAATGAAAACTTTCCTCAAAATCGGAAATGAAAACAATTAAATATGCATTTACATTCAAACTTTCAGATATGAATAAAAATGTTGATATTAATGATGTCCGCTCAATTAAATACTAATTTTGTTATTTGCTTTCAAGTATCATTAATGTTTCCACATCAATAATTTTTGTCTACACAATAGAACGGTCGTTAAGCCTTGGCATTAGCGAAATCATTGCGGGTGGTTTGACATTCAGGGGTAAACTAATGAGGAGTTGACGACCACTCGACCATTATGTGAATTTGTATTTTTTTTAACTCACAAATAATAATACCTTTAGTTTACATGTTCGTTATCGTTCATTATACAATAAAATCATCGTTAGAATTACAAATTCACATCACTGATTTTGTATTTTTAAAGGCACTTATCAGAATCAATCAAGAAGCAATATACTATAGCTTATATCGCAGTGAAACAACTAAAAAAGTTCTTATTGTAGTCAAACATCCTAGAGTTATCATACATACAAATACCCCACCCATAGCTTTACACTTAACTTTCCTTCACACTCGTGACACTACTATGTATGTGCATGAATATAATTTAATATATTACAATTCAATACAAAAATAAGTATTATGTATAGAAATAGAAGGGAAGATATTATAAATGTATATTTTAATGTATATATATAATAAACCAGGCTATTCACTTTCTTTAATAAGAGTTATATTTGTGCAATGTACCAGTCAAGGTGAATAAAGTTATTATTATAGTCAAACTTCGAAGAGTAAAAAGTACGGTCAGAAATATCTGAGAGTGTAAACAGACTCACAACTTACATTTAAAAATGTTGACGAAGCTCTTTTCCTCCAGAATTAATTAAAAACAAGTTTCATTGTATGTATCCTGGTGTACTGTATTTACCAAGAACCAACTAAAATCTACGCCCATATTCAGTATGTTACTCTTCACTGCACTAATGCGTACGTTAACAAAACGTGTTTTACGCATCCCCGAGTCATTTTTAAATACAATATATCAACCTTAAAACAATACATGCATACACCTAAACTTACGTAACTCACAGATCTTGAACTTGCCTCAAGTCTCGAAACGTGAAACATGTTTTATGCCTATCAGTTAACATCTAAGTTATCTTCATTAAATGTTATGACTTTCTTAGAAGTTGTAGTCGACTCATTGCGTAGGCCTAAGCCAATCCACTTAAATTGCATTTTTTATTTATTTTATTTATCTATTAAATTATTAACAGGCCAAATAAGTCAGTTATGTAAACTGATATACAATACGCAGAGTTGGACGTGGCAACAGATAATGATGATGACAAAGAATCACTTAAGAATACATAAATTCACACCAAGTATTTACAACAATTTGTAAATAATAATATTACAACTACATTGAAGTTTTTATACCTAATCTTATTTATTTTAAATTTGATTGCAAATTTTGTATATAACTTTGTATCCTGGGAAGGACTTGTAGTTTAAAATAAAACTGTCTTTTGAGGATTCAGAGATTACTATTTGTTATAGAACTTAACGACATCTTTGTTTTCGTCTTGCCCAAAAGTAATTAATTAAATTTAAAATTAGATAATAATTAATAATATAATAATAATTTATTTTATTTTATATATAGTCATAATAATTGTCGGTTTGAGCGATCTGAGTATCGTTTTCATCATAGATACCTTCCTCCGCATCAACGAAAGTATTTGAACAGTCGTCATGTGGCGCTGAATATAACAGACGAGCCGTGGGTTCTACGCGAACTAGTACCAGTCAGTCAGTGTACGTTGACCAGTTAGGCCGACCATCACCACCTATTTTGAAGTAAGGGACAAAATGTCAATGTAAACGAGGCTTACGCTTAGAAAAGTTGTTCGCCAGGTGATGAATCTTGGCTAACCAGCGGTATTTATTTGTATTGATGTTTGTTGATGAGCTAATATTCGCTCATTAATAGTATCAGAGGCTACATATTTGGTTCACAACACATTACTTAAAGTTCCTCACTGAAAAGTACTTCTGTAACTGAGTGAGTAGACTCAAAATACAAATATGTTATTATTAAATGCATGTACTGGTTCGTCGAAGAGATTATATGACGCATAAAACTTCGGCACAATGTCCCAGAAAGTCATGGTCCAAGAATATACTTGTGATTTTCAACTAAACTTTGTAATTAGTAATTTAAGTTTACTTTGTTCTGCCGTCTTGCGGTACGAAGGGTTCCCTAGGGACTGCGCTGTGGTGTTAATGAATATAACACTTTTGAAATTTCGGGGACTTTCAGATTGGACGCGTTGAAAGCTCGCCACGCTGGCTGGAGCTTTTTTTTTACTTTTCCCAGTACATCCTTCCTGTGACGACAACCGTATTAAACTAAGTACAAGCCCGTCTCTAAGTTCAGTCTTCAGGAGGGCTTATTTCTCAATCTCAATGCTTGGGAAACACTACCTTAGGTGTTGTTTATATATATATATATATATATATATAATATGATCCATACGGACTGGGGGTTTGAACCCAGGTCCCCAGTAAGTCTAGTTGGCTAAGGCGCCAACGAGGAAAGTGTGAGTTCCGGGTTCAAACCCCGGTAGCTTTTTTATATTTTCTAAATTGTATTAAATATTCAGGGGGTCTAATTATGTGATTCAAAATGTTTCATGTTTAAATGGCCAATCTATTAAATAACTAATTCAAAGATGAACAAAAGCATACTTTCGTTGAAAATACCAGTAGATAAATAACAAAATAATCATATAATTCGAAATATGTACAGAAAAAATATACATTTTTTTTCGTTTAGTTTGTTTAGATAAAGGGCGCGTCAACCGTTAGGTAATATTTATATTTATTTTTTAATTTATTTATTTAACGTCTATCCTATTCAGTTATAAATCTGATTTACAAAGGAGGACAACTAAATAAATCCAATTACATAGATGCAGACACAACAATGAACTACAGTTTAGTAAAGATTTAAAATAGTAACATAACAACAAAAATGCATTAAAATACAACACAACTAAGAAGGATATTAAATGCAATTAATTAATGAATCAAATAAAAAAAAGGTGTAAAAAAAGAAAAAAAAAGAAAAAAGAAAGAAGGAAAAAAAGAAAAAGAAGAAGAAAAGAAAAAAGAAAGAAAAAAAACATTAAAAAAGAAAAACGAAAAGAACAAAAAGAAGAATATAATGCACCACTATAGTTTAGGGGATTTGGGAAGAAGGGTCCCATGCTGGTCATAACCAGCCACGGGTAGGGAGGAGGAAAGGGGGGTTCTCACGTCGCAGTCGTTATCGTCTTTGTCATCGTTCGTTGTGTCATTGTCATTGTCGTAAGGGAGGTCGTCAAGGGAAAGGGGAGGTGTCCCCGACGACGATTGCCAGAGCTTGAATCTTGTTTCGGGAACTAGTATACTACTTAGTTGAGCGCAGCTACTGAAGTCTACAATTCAACTCAAACGGCACTAGATCTGTTTTTTTTGTCTGTGACTCTTACAAGCTGATGTTTGCAAGGTGGCCTTTTCCTCTTGAATCGCCATTAGCAGAGCCATGCTCTGGGCCAATTCTACCCCGGGCCCAGACTGGGTAAATAAACAAATAACTATTACAGTTAGCCCATAACGAAACTCTAAGTAGAGGGTTAATACATTGTAGGTGTCCATAATTGATTTATTTCATACTTTTGTTGTAGTGTGGTCTATAAAAGGTGCTGTGGAGTAATAATATGACAAAATGAATTTATCGAGGACTTTTTTGATAATTACGCGTCACTAAAAAATTTCTTTTTGGTGTATCCTGATAATTCTATTCTATAATTCACAATACCATTCATGTTTGTCATAATTTCATCACCCTCACTTTTTACATGTCTTCACACACATTGTTTTCTATTATTGGATAATGTTTTTTTAATTAATTTAATTGCAATGTATTAGTATAAGTATTGAGTAGGTTGCGAGACACTAAATTGTGAATGGGGCTATGCCCTCTTTTAGCAACCTATAACACATCAATGTGTTAAAACAATAAATAAATAAAAATAAATAAACCGTTCAAGGGAGAAAGTAATCATCAATAACTGAAGATGAGCGCAGCTACTGAAGTCTACAATTCAAATCAAACGGCACTAGATCTGTTTTTTGTCTGTGACTTTGCTCCAAAAAGGCCGAACGGCTAAACAGATTGTACTGAAATTTTAAACAGACATCAGGTACAAATATTTAGAATGCAGTTAACATTTTGAGCAAAATCCGTTGCGATTTAAACCTACAAGACATAATAAATTTAGAATACAGTCTGAAATGTGAAAGATGTAATTTAACTTAACGACAATGGTCTTGTTGTTGAAAAAACATTTTCATTGAAAAATTTTAGAATGTCAGGCGGTGACCAAGGCGTACCGAATCTTACACTCTCAAGGTTCCCCAACATTCCGCTGCAAGATCGAGTAAACCTTGCAATCTTTACACGTATTTCGTACTGGCTATGTTTTCTATAGTAGGCCTACTGCTTATGCAATTCTTAACATGTTCTATAATTTTTTTAATACAATCCAGAAATTACAAAATTTATCCCGACCGTTGTTCGAACCCGGGTCTTACATATTCAGGGTATCTATACAGACTAGGAAAACGCCAAAGTCGTTGTTAGACGAGAGAGCGTGCCATGTGTTGAGTACCCGTGAACATTTGCCTTTTTTAAAGTTGATTGATATTATATAAGGTATAAACGATAGGGTTTTGAGTTTAGTTGGTATAAGGGCGCGTCAACTGTATAAGGCCATAATGCGCCACTCTAGCCTATAATAGGCTAAGGGAAAGACTCATGCTGACTTGATCCAGCCTTAGGTATGGGAAGGAAATGTAATGTTACCGCCGGTACTCAACACAAGGCTCACTCACTCGTCTAACGACGACTTTGGCGTTCTCCTTGTCTTATCTCTTATCACAATTGCAGTATAAAACAATTTAAAACAAGCCTTTAAGATTTGAATAAGTTGCAAAACGAGGCGTTCTTTGTAAAATGGAAACGTTTAACCTTGAAATTGAGTCTTTTTTTAAAGTGCACAACCGAAACTGAATATTTATAGGAGTCTTAAAAAACAAAATTTTCAGAGAAAAATCTTCATTTTTAAAAACGTTATTGATTAAATTCAACCCATACATTGTAATTGTTAAAAAAAAACATAAATGAGTTAATTATTCGGACTGCGTGTCCAGATTCATGATTCTTTTTTATCTTTTCTTATTATATATGAAATTATCTTATAATTTCATAATATTATTATGATAACAGTTTTTTTAATCATAAGAGACGACCCTTTTCCATTCAGTAACCTTCCTGGGGAAAAGGATAAAATTATTCAACGTTCAAATTTATTTTGAAGCATCGTTTTTTCAACTAATTCAAATATGATTAAGGGTGTATGAAGTATTGGTTCTAAAAGCAATTCAACCTATATCCTTAATAGCGTTATTTTTTATCTATAAAAATATTTTTGTGAAAATGATCATGACAATGTCAAAAAATTATAATTAATGATTACATCCTGATTGTCGACGGTATTGAAGATAGGATTAAGTTATGTCAACCAACAATTACCCGTAAAAAGAACGCGTTATCGAATACTACAATACAAATTGATGTATCGATTTAGAGTTTGTTCCAAAATTCTTCGAAACTACACCAAATAAAATGACTTTAGACTAGTTTTTCACTCGCCATTTATGACAAAGGTTTAATGTATAGTTGGATTATATACGTCTAGTATTATTTAATGTAAAAAGTGTTAGTTATTTAAATCACATCATAACATGATTACATTTTTTCCTGCACTGATTCGTTATCGAATAAAGTGACGCAATTTGACAAATGTACCATTTTTATTGGCTAATGTAAAATAGAAAGGGATTCATTTTTTGTTATGAAAATAATCCAAATTTGAATAAAAGATGAATATGAGTTTGGAATCAATAAAGACGCTATACGCTCCTTGGCAGTCGTTACTGCCAGAAGAAGTGCCAAAATGCAATACCTGTATAGATTGAGACGAAAAAGCAACTTACAATCAGGCCATTTTCCATTACACCTAAATAATTCATTTAAGTTAGGGCATATCATTAGTTTGAAGTCTACCTAATCGTGCATTAAACATTATCATAGCCAGCGGTTTAGCCATGGTCATTTAACCTGTTCCCACTCGAACACCGAAGTTAAGCAACCTTCGGGCGTGGTCAGGGGTAGAGTGGGTGACCGCTCTGCCCTGAAACTCACGTATACCGCTGGTTAGAGCAGATGGAGGGTTCGAAAGCTAGTGTAACGGCTGCGTTCTCCTCGACGTCAGCTCGGCAATTCGGGTTAGTATATGACTGTCAAAGGTACACCGTCCTTTCGGATGGGACGTTAAGCCGTTGGTCCCCTTGGTACTTTTCGAAAGGAGTAGGCTACGTGCTGGTACCGGGTTTCCCCTCCTCTCTTCTGTTCATACTGCATTCTGATCTATCACAACTCATCGTCTCGAATAGCCAAAGTGCATTAATATTAGACGTTAAGCAATATCGAATCCAATCATCATTATCACATTATAAGTTTATGTCTCTTGTATGAAAGAAATACTTTAGCTCTCGGCGTAAGGATAACACCAATATTTGGATGAGCGAAGCAAAGACTTCAATTTCACTGACCCCTCAAAAAATTTAACTCGAATGTATTTTGTTTTTTTTTGTTTTTTTCCTGTCTGTTTGTTTGCGCTCTATCGGGCAAACGGTATATGCGATCTTGATGAAAATTGGAGGGGACCTTCGAAATCTCTGAACTTAGACCTGCCACGTTTTTTGGTACAATCGAAGAAAAATTTCTCATGAATATCGTACTTTTGCGATTTTTTTCTATTTTTAATGCGATATTTTCGTGATATTTGGGCCAATTCTGACCAAACGGGTGGGGCTTCAACGTTCATATTTCACATGGAACATTAAGGTAATGGTGATACATTGCCTTTTGAAAGAAAAAGTTGAAAAAAATAGCCAGAATCCAAAGAAATAAAGGTTTAAATATGAGTTTTTTGAGGTGTATAATAAAAATTAACAAGTAACAATTGAAACTTGACAACAATCACCTACAATATGTTCAAAAATCACTTGCAAAAGTAAAGAGATCCCATGCAAACTAAAAACTTACAAAAAAGCTCATCCATCAACGCGACTAAAAAAAGCGTTTGCGAAGCGGCCTAGTAGTAGCCTAGTAGTAGTATCTTTGGTTGGTTATTCCTCACTCGTCAATTGCGTCGGGACCTACAGGGTTGGCTTGGTCGCTTTAGTTTACTGTCCCCCACTGGAAATCAGATATATTACTGAGTGGGTAGACTTTAATACGAATTTATTTATTTATTTTTATTTATTGACAAATTCATTGAGTAAATTGCAATTTACCCTACTTGAAACTTAAATACATTTCGAAATCTTGTATTACCTAATCAAACAGTCAAGTCCATGAATCAGTCTATTCTGACGAAGTTATTGTTTTGAACACCACACTGCCCTTTCACCCGGGGTAGAATTTAAAAAAACTATTTTCTTTAGAATAAATGAACTAATATGAGAAATGATATGCACTAAAACTAAAAGTCATAGTCCCAACAATAGAACTGAAACAAACATTTGGTGGAGGTGCCGGGTAAGCCAAGTTCAATTGCATGTGGGTGTCGCTATGCACGAACAATTCCCGATCGCCATGCGATACCTAATACATCGATATAAAATTTTAGCAACCTTCAAAGAATATTCTTAATTGATATCGTTTAATAATCATACAACCTGCATTTTCGTGGTGTCTTCAATAATTACGAAACAAAATTTCTCTACCAAAAAAGGTTAAATTTTTCGACCACTTTCCACTATGTAAGAAGAGATTCAAAATCGATAGGCCTATATCAGTAATTTCAACATCTTTCGTACCAATACGAATTAATTAACTTATTACGTTAAATAAACCATTATCGATTTTCGATACTTGTAATTAAGTTTTAAAAATAATTAGCAATCTAAATTGAATTTATTTCCGTTGCATCGATCTATTTATAAAAATATTTATCATGAACCTTTGAATTTTGTTTATTTAGAGCATAAGTTTTTGTGTGGATTATATTTTTATGGTTTTGTGTTATGTGTTCGGTAGGACGGTTCATATCACTTTTGAGAAGAACGTATGATATTAAATGTGTGTTCATCACGACGACGACGTAAAACTAGAGGCTTCAATCGGTTAAGTCTTATTGGGCCCCCAGTTATATTGTAAGTTAATCAAATGAGTTAAAGGTGCGTTTGATGATTATATTGGTTTTCTAAGTTTAGAAAATAAAATAAGTTACATAGATGATAGTAATAGCAAAATAGAAGTGATTTGTTTCAATTAAATTATGAAATGTGATTGATGTGAATTCAATTTTGTTTAATAAAATACTTTGAATAGTAAATTTATAAAGTTTGTCGCTGTTATCATAATGACAGAAGTTCTTCATATGATTGGTAAATATCAAATTGCGTGCGCAAGGCATACATCAAGAAAAATAAACTTTTGTTTCGTTTCTGCTACAAACAGATTCTTCTCAATTAATTATCATAGTGTCATATCGTGTTTTGGTAAACCATCAATTTATTAAGTTTTTAATTTTATCAAAAGTCGATAAGGACGCGGTAACCGTTAGATAATACGGCACTCTAGCCCTAAGGGATGTGAGAGGAAAGTCCCATACTGGTCAGAACCAGCCACAAGTAGGTGTGGAAGGGGGGGGGGAGGCTTTTTAAAACAAATTAACAAATCTAGTTTTTCCACTGCTTAATAACTTGTTTCGAAATGTGCGTTCACAGTAAATGAACATTTTATCGGATGAAAGAAAGTAAACGAAGCAAAATGATACAATGTGACATTCCTTTTTCTCCTAGATGATATCTTTGACCGTCATCAAATCACAAAATATCTATCTATATCGATAAGTATGCTGGACCCATGAGGCCATCTTATACAGATTGTATGGCCATCAATCAATATTTGTAAATAACTATTTTAAACTAACAACTAACTAAGAATAATAAACAATGATGTGTTACTGACGACGACAATTCAATTCCTTCATATACACGGCACAGTTAAAAATCAATTATTTATTCATCAACACTAAAGGCACTAAAGGTGCATAAGCATAATTCTATAGTTCCATAAAAAACTTGAAATATCTGAACAAAATTATAATTTTTTATCATTAGTGCAAAACATGAATAGACTTCTCCATATGTAATAAAATTGATTATAACCTACACATATCTGAAAAAATTGATAAGTAGGTTATGTAATTGTAACATAACATTCTGTATATTTGCTACTAATTTAATATTGACTGCATTTTGATCATTTTTCAATTACACATAGGTATTTGATAATTACGCCCAATAGCAGATCAAATTATATCGTTGTTGTATAACCACCCATATTATAATATGTATTCGAAGGCTCTTGTCAAACATAAAATGACCTGTGATATGTTACAAGTTATTAATGACCTCATGGGTTCGTCAAGCCTCGTCTAAATATTTCAAAAGACTATTTCCAAAATACACATGACAAAATCTTAGTATATTCAAGGTCCTTATAAAGAATTGACGCACATTTTTTATTTGTTTGGATTAGCGGAAAGTCTAGCCTAGGAAAAGTGGGGAGTAAAATCACATGATGGTCAGAATTAGCCACGGGTAGAGGGTTGAAAGGGAGGTTCTTTTATTTTTTTTATTTAAATACACCTTTTTTTATTTAAACATACTACAAATATAGGCAATGAATATGATACATAAAATTAGTGAAACAAATGATGATATACAACATAATGATGAAATATGAAATTAATGGAAAACATTTCAAAAATATACTAAATCTGAAGTTAAGAAAAACAATGTTATAATTAGTCATCAAAGAATAAATTAATGGAGTAATAAGATTTAGAAAATAAGAATTCTTTGAGCTTGGTTTTGAAAGATAATGGTAAAGATAATATTTTTATATAAGTTGGAATTTTGTTATAAATAGTAAGGCAAAGATAGTGAGGACTTTTGGAATATAGGGAGTATTGTGAGAAGGAACATGGATGTTGGCTGATGAACGAGTTGAGTAGGAGTGAATGGAAGAGTTTTGAGGGAAGAGAGATGGATTATTGTTGACGAATATGGCTGCTTGGTGAATAAGGGAGCAAGCAAGAGTAAGGATATTATTCTCACGTCGCAGTCGTCATCGTCTTTGTCATCGTTCGTTGTGCCTTTGTAATCGCCGTCGGGGAGGTGCTCAAGGGAAGAGGAATAGGTCCCCGACGACGATTGCCAGAGCTCGCCTCTAGCATAAACGAAACTTTTTTGTGCACACACTTGCATAATGTACTGTACAAGCAATGTAATGTACATTACTACTACTTCTAACTTAAAATTCATAACGGGGAGGGGGGTGGGAGTAATATACTCCCCTCTTACTAGCTGATGTTTACGAGGTGGACTTTTTCTCGTGGATCGCCTCGTTCGATTAGCAGAGCCATGCTCTGGTCCAACTCTACCCCGGGCCTAGACGGGGATTGAGAATAGAGTGAGACAAACCCGTGAATCAAACTGCAGGGGAACGTTCCCGGCGCCGTGACGTTGATTTCGATCTAGTTCCCGTTCCTGATGACAAGAGTGGATATTAGTGACTTTTGTAGATTAGAAAATGCAATGTGTTATACTAGGAAGCTTTGCAAACGCTTTTTCAGGCGCGTTGTTGGATGAGCAAATAAAAGCGTAAAATTGCGATTTTCATGAGAAATAATTTTTCAATTACGCTCAAATTTCACACGAATATTTAAATTCATAAAATTAAGGTTCTGTGACAAAATCATTGCAATCGGATAAAGCATGTTAGTGTTATTTGTCGAAGAAATTTTAAAAATCGAAAAAAATTGTAAAATTGCGATTATCATGAGAAATAATTTTTCGATTGCGCTCAAAATCGTGGCAGTTCTAAGTTCAGAGATTTTGAAGGCCTCCAGAAAATTTGGACATGATGTTGTATTTTTTCTCCGTGATTTTACCAACAGTGTTGGCTCAAGCGTTTAGCGCAAGACTCTGATTCGGGAAATTTTGGATTACTAGGAAGCTTCGCAAACACTTTTTCAGTCGCGTTGTAAGATGAGCGTAATTTTTTTTAAACGAAAAAAAGCGTAAAATAGAGATTGTCATAATAAATAATTTTTCGATTAGGCTCAAATTTCACACGAATATATTAATTCATAAAATTAAGGTTCTGTAAAAAATCATTACAATCGGACAAAGCATACAGGTGTTTTAAGTCGGAGAAATTAAAAAAAAATCGAAAAAATCGTAAAATTGCGATTTTCATGAGAAATAATTTTTGATTGCGCTCAAAAACGTGGCACTTCTAAGTTCAGAGATTTCGAAGGCCTCCATAAAATTTCATTGCAATCGGAGTATTGGTTTAGCCGGAATCGTGTTAACAAACAGACAAAAATTCAACGAAAAAAAATGGGAAAAAACATTCCGGATTTTTTCTCCAGTGTAGTAAAATGGAATCTTCGCTTCGCTCGTTACGCTCGCTACGCTCATCCAAAATTCCCGTCGAGACCAGCAACCCTGATTGAAAATTTTTCAAGGTTTTCCTCAGTCGTCCTCTTAAACAGCCCTCGGACATCCCTTACAATGCCTTAACTCAAATATACCTAGCCTGACACCTGAAGAAGAGCTTACATAACACCATGGGCGGTTTTCCCACAATAAATTTGAATTTTATTTTCTCGTGTTTTTTTATTGCTACCTGTCATTTGCCAATCAATGTGATGTCACTGTTATTTATTTTTTAAATTCCTTTATTTTTAACTTCTAGTGAAGTAATTTATACCTCGTTATGTATAATAAATAATTAAGATAACTAATAATATGGCACCTCGTGATCATTAGGAACGCCATGTTGATATATCAACATTATGTAACAAATAAATTCAAATAAATTCAAAGTAACGAAAAATAAACATGTGTAGAAAATATTGAAAATCTGGACGTAGTTCAGGTTTAAACTTATTTTAAAAAATAACACCTTTCCTGTTCAAATCACTCATCAGACAGTGAGAAATGGTATCGGACGTATTGCGTATATAAGCACAATCACACTGGATTTCTACCTTTCCAGTCGGTTCATCTTCTCTTCTTTAAACCTAG
>JAMZAV010009909.1:0-25048 GCA_024449915.1 Sweltsa coloradensis
TTGAAAAAAATTTAAATTGTGAAAATAAAAACTCAAATTGTATATTTTAATAAACAATAACAATCTTTAAAACCAGACATAATTTAAGTGTAACGTATGTTTTGGAGTTGTCATTTTCTGACTGACATTTTCTGAGTTCTGTCTGTATGTCGTACTTTACTGATACCTTTAGGATTCGACTGATATCATCAACACGATATTTCTAACAAGAGATCACTGCAGTGTGTTTGCAGTGTGCAGTTCTGTCCACTAACTTTTGACAATACACTATTGTATTATTTCCTTGAATTCAACTCAATTGAACGCGTATTTGAGAAAATGAAAGGCTACCATGTAGTGCCCAGTCTTATAGTTTCTTTCCTAGACGCAACATATTTTATAACTTGACGCAAGGCTCGTTCCTTTTTGCGGACAGAAAATTTCATCACTCATCTTCAAGTGAGACATCCTTCTGCGGACGCGGACGTCAACGGTGGAACGCGCCTTGCTCCATATGCCGGAGAAATACGAGATAAAAACATGGATTGTTCCGAGCGTAAAAAGCAGCACTGACGTGTTATTTCATAGGCGAGACGGTTCGAAGGACGCTGCAGAAAGTATTAAATTGTTTTGTATGTGATGTATGTGATATCGCCAAAAATTCATAACTATTTTTACGTTTTCACACTCGCTTTTAACGACCCGGCACCTCCACCATTATCGTCATATTATTATGCACGCGATCCAAAATTTCAAGAATGATATCCATTTTCTTAAGTACTTACAGCATTATAGGGTTGTAAATAATTACATGCTAAAAAATTATTGTCCTCGTTTTAGTTTTTCTCTTTTTGTTAATAAATAATGTTTAATTTTTTAAATTTAAATTTTTCAACATTAAATCCAAAATATCGTTACCGAAATTATTCCCCAGGCCAGCCCTAACTAATTAAATATATTTATATTTAAAAAAAGTGAAAATACAAAATAACATTAATTGAAGCTGGTTTGACCTTAAAACAGGATCGCGCATCCTAGGTTCCCAAGTTTAAATTTAACGTTTACGTCGAAATCACAGCAACAGTAATTACATTTTGTACAATTCGTTTTTGATTGATTGTTAACTGTCTTCCAGAAAAATGTTGTATCAACCATGGTTTATTTTATATTGGCTGTAAACTCAATTTTAATTGTTTTCCATAAAGCTACAGGTATAGCAGTTGCATCATTGGCTGTATGTTTGTATGTGTTTATAGAAAATGCAATTACATTTTTAATTGTAGATTCTTGCCCGCGCTGTTTACAGCACCACTCTTTGTTTTAATTTGCTTATATTTAATACACAATGCGAGATTTAATCATTAATATGTTCTAATTTGGAAATAATTTCTCGTAACATTATATTATGCAATATATAATCATTATAGCTACGCTTTGTCTATACGACGTGTTTTTCTTGTAACTATAATGTTAAGTGAAAAATATATGTTTTCAAGTCCTGTGGTTATGTGTCTGGTTTGCATTTGTAAATTAGCCTTTATTATTTGTTTACGGTTCATTAATTATATATAATTCAAGTAACAACCATGCAGTGAAATTAGTATACACATATTGGTTAGCATTAGCCAATTAAATTTCAAAGTGACTGCGAAAAATATTACAACATATTATTAGCGAATTGAATGTAATCGAGGGTTTTGCGTAGTCCAATTATTATGATTAAATTTTTCGAGTGTGTCCATATAAATTAGCAAATTAACACGCATGGTTAACACGCATTGTTGGTTCTGACCGATCATTCAAATATAGAGCTTACGGTCACTGATCACAATTGAAGGAAATTAGAAATATTACCGCTGACTTTTATCGTAATCAACATGAAATCCGCTCAGCACGATATTTGCTATCCGTTTATCTGGCCATGAGTTATTGGAGTCGTGTTTTAAGGCGGACATAGACGCAAAGTTGGAAATAGATTTGATTGTGCCAACTATATAATATCACTGCAATACAAATTGTACCTGCGGATGGGAAAGAAACGTAAAAATTTGTTTTAATGTAATAGAGATGAAATCGTTTATAAATTTCACAGATATGGATATGGGAGAAAATAAAATAAAGTAAAATAAAATGATATTCGTATTTAGAGCGTACCCTCTCAGTCACATAACTGATCAAAAATTTAAGTCACAAAGCTTTAATCAACAAGATATCGAATGATACAAAAATAATCTTCTCTAGCATTGAAATCTCTTCGCGTAGGTGCCATAAATGTCCGTTGGTCACCAAATCAAACTGTATCATCCTTGTTGAAGGGTCATCAAAAAACGATAGTCAATGTTCGGTATTCGTGAGACTGAGACCTGATACACTCTCATAAAGGCGGGCAGAACATGCAAATATGCATACATGGGTGCTTTGTACCGTAATAATTTAATTTTAAGTGATGAAGCCTGTGTTCTATTCTACTTCTGGAAATAATTATTTGGTAAATAAAATACAATGGGTAAAACAAATACGCTTTAATTATGATACGCGTTGAAGTGGCTAATTTGATAACCAGCGCAACAAAAATAGTGTAGAATGTTTTGATATAATTCTAGCACACGTACTACGTTAGTTCATGCATGAGCATTTAAGCGAACTTTTGTATTAAAAACATTGTAATCCTCATTCGAATGCACAATCAGAATCTATTAGCATGGCTCTTTCTGGGTGTAGTAACACGCATCCCAGTCTGGATTGTCCGCTTTGGTGGGGTGTAGTTATCGCTCACAACTTCAGTTTTTGTGACTGTATATTCAAGTACATAATTAATTAATTAATTAAATTTAAAACAATGCTAAAAAATTTGGTTTTAGACCTACTAATTTGTGTATATATTGTTTTATATGTGTATTTAAATTAATGTGTTTAATCTACTAAGGGTTTATTATCATACGTAGACACTGATAGTGATATAATTTCGACAGTGGACTATTCACTGGACTGACCGCTGTGTTGTTGGAGAACCATCCGTGTCGATGATTATGCCACTCGAACGAGTTGCAATGTGTGGCGGGTGGGGGGGAAAGGGGGGTGGTGTGGGGGGGGCAACGTGTATCCAAGGACTTCACCCCTTCAAGTTAAGGTCCAGGTTTTCCCTTTGGTTAGTTTCAAGAAAATCCGCTAGTGGGCGTTACTGGTAAAAACTACGCGGCGTTTGAATGTGGTTTTGTTAAAAGTGCCCCGTAAAGGTAGGCAACTTCTCAGACGTCTGTGAATGGAAGGCTGCATCTCTTTAGGGGTTGCGGGGGAGGGGGCCGGGGGGCGAGCGGTTTAGAGAAAAAAAGGGTTTTCTTCTAGGTATTGAAGTATTGACATAAAAGAATAACAGATTCTGGAAGAAGGGTCCGGCCATTATGAATATCTCTTTGTGTGCAAAACTTTACAACACACCATTTAGTTTTCAGCCGTTATCATCCACACTGCTACCTTCATCAGATCTGTCAATCTAACAATCACGACGAATTAATAATTATTGCAAAGTTTACTTTTGTAATGGACAAAATATTGATTCCTACAGCATTTGTATTGTGATATAAACGTTTCACTTGTAATGAGAGTGAGACACAATCTTGTTCATTAGGGGCTATACACATATTTGTAATTTACATTGTATTTTCTGAAACACTAAACAGAGATTTCATTTGATTACGTATTGATAAGTGTTTTAGACACATATGTATCAATCCTTTTTATAATAACAATGCACTTTTGAGTATTAATCATCCGAATTCTATACCTTGTACACAAAAGCAAAGTGGAAATGGAATTTATAATCATCATTGAAAAATTGCAATTGAATCTTATTCTTTTTGATGATGAAATGACCCAACCGATTTGATTCGGGAGATGGAAATGAGACAGTAGCAACACCATTAAAAGACAGTGCACGAGGTGACGACTGACGAGGAATGTATACAGGGTTTCTGTCCACCATTGATTTACATCCTTTCTCCGAGTGTAGACTTACAGATGGGTTCCCTAAATTTACCTCCAATTAAACGGGAACACACAAGTCACGTCACGACAAAGTCCACACTAAAAGATTGGGCCTACTGTATAGGCTACAGCAACGGGATGTGTTTTGTGGGTCGATTCTTATGTGTATGATTATATTTGGAAGGATGTTTTTACACACATAATGATAGAAATTTCCATATCATAATCACCATAATTTTTTTTTCATCGTTTGATTAGAACTTTGCCTGTCAAATTGTACCAGTTATTACAAGTCCTCTCAACAAGAGCCCGAGTGGAGTTTGATGAGCTAATATTGCACTAAAAATTTTGTAACGTGTTGGACTAAACTAAAATACTTCTCTCGCGTGAATGAGTTGTATTCCTTCAAAAGGGTTTCACACAAAATATAACCGTCTTTGTATGCGAAGGTTTTCAACTCTGTCGTAGGATAATATGGCGCGTTATTGTCACTTTTCCCGGAAGAAGATGAAGAAAATACCAAAAACATTTGGGCCCCACAATTCCTTAATTTATTAGCACAATCAACTTTGTCAGTGGAAAGAAATTTAAGACCTAATTGGTATTGGTAAAGAGTAACGTAATTTTAAATTACCTCCAATAAAAATAATTATATATAAATTTAAAAAAATAAAATAAATTCGTATTTTTATTAGTTTCCCTCTCAGTCACAGAACTGATTACGTGATGTAATTTGATTTTACTTGCGGCTGACTATATGTACCACAGATTCACCTAACATAATCATTCCCACCCAAGCTGCACTATTTGGCGCAGAAAAACAAACTCCAGAAAGTGGATAATGCAATCAGGTGCACAGATATACCATCAGGTGTATACCTTTCTCGAACTCCCGATCCGATCCGATTATTTAAAAATTTGCATTTTAAATTTTATAAGCAATGCCCATGTCACATTTATTTATGCACGTATGCCAATAAACCACGCTGAGGATTCGATAAAAAATAATGAACACAGTAGTGTACACACACACACCAAAATCTTAGACATTATCATGTCATTATAGCCTGTTGCTCGCGATCAAAAATAAGATACACAAGAAACCACAAAATGCCCACCAAATGATTCATTACAGGGCCCAGGTAGAAAATTGGTGTAAATTACCATCACCCCCCCCCACCCCCATCGCGGCAAATATCATTTCGATTCTGAAGGAAGGTCCGCCCTTTAAAAATATATCTTTCGGTGCAACAGCCAATTTGGTTTTAAACCGCTTTCTTCCAAAGTTATGTCAATTTTCAGCCTCACAATGTCAAAAATTTAAATAATATATATTTGAATAATTATAATTCAAATCTTTAATTTTGTAATGAAAAAAACATTTATTTCTGCAGCACGAATGAAGCATGAAATAATTGTAAAGAAATATAATTTAATTTGTGTGTGTGTTTTTACATCTTTGCTACAGAAAATAAAGTGTAATTTTACTCATTTATTAGGCCTACACCTGTCCACGTTGTTTCCAATAAATCGAACTACAATACTGTCGTGATACAGCAGTTTCTAATTATTTTCTCAAGCTTGGACCGAATTCAAAACCCTTTTCAACTCGTCAGAGCAATGCTCGCCTTATCTGCCCGAGCCAGTTCTAGGAAACCCAAAGGTGGATTTTGTTTTCATGTTGCAATGTTTTAAAAGGGGAACATGATGACTGAGTAGCTTCCCTTCCAAATACATTCGAAACAGGCCATCTACAAGGGTCAGTGAATTGTGGATTTTGGGTTTGTTTTTTGGCGTGCTTACTTTTTTTTTTTTTTTTGGCAATTTGGACCATGCCAGTGCCATGCTAATGACCACTCGCCATAGCATATGCGTTGCACGCTCTTATATATTATAATAACACACACGAGCAATATATGCATATAATAAAATAATATATAAATTATACAAAACCAGTGCAACATTTAAATTAATTTATCCAATTTTTTACAAGGGACTCTAACCAATATTATAGCCCATTACGGAAGGCGATAAAAATAATATTCGCTTAAAACATAAACACTCAATGATAAAATCAATGACACTTCCATGTCAGCACAGCATATCAATAAATCTTTAAATCAATGTTTTTCTAATTTCTGCAATGATTATCTTATGACCGCACTACGAATTTGTATTATTTCAGGGGATGAGAAGGACACAAAATAGCTTATAACCGGCTTTATAACATTTACTTTGGTTAAAATTGTTTTTACTGGCAAATATTAATGATTGTAATAAGGAAAATATATGTCATCAACATTTTTACGCATCGGAAACTTCAATACCGCCGGACTCGGCTACCGATTTTTCGGAGTTGGACAACAACTTATTTGAAGCAGGTCCATTCTTTAGTCTTGCGAAATGATTAGAACCCACACACCCACAGCCCTCAGCCAAGGATAGAGAGAGACGGCCTTACCCCAGCCTCAGCCCCAGACCCTTCTGAATTCTGAGGATTATATTTTCTATTATATCACCCATTCACAACAACGAAACAATTGGTAACAATGAAATTGTAATTGTGTAAGTAGTCGCCTCGGTCAGCTTTCGGCCATAATATGTTGTTGCATCGACACAAGAACAATACCAAGAAAACGAAATCTAAAATATTACACGATATGATTATAATTTCCTCACTCACAGTCACAGCACTTGCAACAGACGAGCACAACAAATAATCTGCCCAACAAAATCGTATAAACATTATAACATTACATTACATTGTATTTTTACTTATGGAATATTAGAAACTAAAACAATCTATTTTTTGTGACTAAAGTTTTTTACAAAAAGTTTTTAAGCTGTGTTGATAGTTTTCTCATTAGGAAATAAGAAAACAAAAAGACAATAACTGTAGTTTATTGTCAGTAATTAATGTATAAAATAATATTGTCACTATAATTCATCAATCCATAGTGTCATGCGAATGCGAAAGTATTGCATAGCATTTTAGAAAAGGCCACGCCAGTAGATAAGTCGCAATACAACACATTTTTTCCATTTTTAGGGTAGGCCTATACATACAAATACATTATGTGAAAATAATTTCACAATATCAATTATAAAAGACAAACTTATGATTATCTAATAGCATTTAGCAATTTCCTAAATTCCTACACATGGTCATTGACTCATTGTACAAAGTGGAACCTATTTGTGATTAATTGTGGAAAAGATCCCCACCGCACTCGACTAACATACAGCAAATATAATGTCTAAGAAGTAAGTATTGCCGTGATCAGTTTTTGACTTTTCAATTTTTGATAAATATATGTCTGAAGATGATTTGAACAACAGAATGAAGAAGATTCGCGTACGATAGTTTCTTCCGCGAAAGTTTGACTATTGACTGATTTGCTGTTCCTATTTTTTTTTTTTTGGTTTTTTGTTTTGAGTGGAATCGTCTAATAAATCAGTTTTATCTTTTCGTTTTTTTTTTCTTGATTTTTTCCCCTTTTCCTTTTTCTTTCATTCTTTCTTTTCTTTTTCTTTTTTATTTTTACCCTTTGGATCATTAATTAATTTTTATAAAATATATATTTTGAATTTGTCACAATGATTTGTTTTTTATTAATACATTGTTTGTTGTAATATTACTATTTCAGCTGCATTTATGTTATCAGATTTATTTAGTTGTCCTCTTTTTTTAAATCGTTTTTTTACTGAATAGGATAGACGCTAAATAAAAAAAATAAAAAAAATAATAATTACATATCTAAAAAAAGCATGCATCTAACAAAATCAAAATTTCTCACAAACATTTTGTCAGGTGATAAATGACAATTCAGTATTGTAGTTTTGTTTTGTCAGTCGAGGAGTGTTCACAGAGAGATAGTTTATTATTATAGGCGAACTCTCTGAAGTAGGGCTTACGTATTGAACTATTTTGCTTTATATTTATTCGTTTCTATTTACTTCTTCCCACTCCCCAACAACGCTTCAAAATACAAGTAGCTATTATTACGGTCAATAGTGTTTAGTCAGTACATTTATAACTCCATGGTTTGTCATGACAATTGATGTGAAACGTGTTTTTACAACATTTTTTTTGTCAAAATCATGTAAAAAACATTCGCAAAATGTTACTTTATATCGTACACGAAAAATTATGTGAGGGATATACTGAAATCGAGTAAAAAAGTAAATTTGTTTCGCAGCAGAAGACACACAATACTGTGTCAAAATCTTTGTAGACAAAAAGTGACAGGTGGGGCCACGGTCAGACAACTTAGGTAAATTGTAAGGCGATTTCCCACCGCCAAAGATGAATGAATGGACGATCCTTCCTGAGGCAGAGCAATCAACATTTCGACTGCAAAAAACTGAGAATGGGAAAGAGGCACCTATTGTGCAAAAAACAAATACCATCTGTAAGCTAAAAGTTGAGTGATAAGCCCATCTCGGTTTTAATAATTTAATTTTTTTCCATTTTTTAAGCATTTTCGTTTTTTTTCAGTGTTAATCTTCATTTATGGAAATTCCGATTAAAAAATCAAATGGATTGCTATTTTGTTTTGCAATTTCTCTTAGTATTAGCTACAATTTTATTGAAAACTTTTTTGCCTTGTTTTTGACTGATGATTGAAAACTATCATATTTCAATAAACGATAAAATTACAAGATTAACTATCACTTATACAAGAATGGGCCCCCCCTTTCAAGCCATGGTCGTAAAATCCTTATTGTATTTGTCATGCATCTCTCCATCTTTTTTCAAGCAAATACTTTGGGAAAGGGTTGGGTTGTTGTCATTTTTGTAAAAGGTTGCAGACTGTATAAATTAATGTATTTCAAAACTCTATCACTGTCAGTAATGTAACTTATATTATTTCAACTTATCTTTATCACTTAAATTGATTAGTCGAGTCAAATTATACTACACACACACTTCTAGCTGCATTTTGGTTATTTGAAATTTGAGAGGCGATTTTAGGGTTTAGTTTTCATTCAATGTGTGTATTGATTTATCGATGAATTACATAATATTAAAAACTATAATTAACTAGGTGGGAAATATTGACATACAGAAAAATTATAAGTGAACACGAAACAACTACCACATCATGACTAATTAGCCCATATAATAATTATCATCTGAGTAGGCCCACAGGTTACACACCGTTTCGAGTTTTGTCTCAAAAAGTCTCAAATTGATAGTCATTACAAACTTCAAAGTGTATCGTAGATTATTTCTTGATTACATTTCCATAAGTGCATTTCGAAATTGTAACCTAGTGCAGGTGAACATCGTGAGTTGCGCGCAACTAAACGCAAATTTTAATCAACTACCCACGGGCCGCCCACATAGTGTAATAGATATGTCCACATTGACTCTTCAATCTTTTCAAGTTGCATTCGTCATTCCCGCGTGACTGGGTCAGCTTAGCATTACCGAGTTCAAAAACTGCCACTTGAGCGCTCCTTGACGGACGAAATTTTTTGACAAATTTATAAACTAACTATAGTGATAGTTTGAAACGGTGTAAGATTCTTAAAAATTTAAAAGTATTAACTAAAATAACAAAATCAATTTGGGATCGGGGCGGCCTTTTTTTATTTCCCTTTTCAGACACACAAAACAAAGGTAATTTAATCAAACGTCATTAATTAATTTTTATTAATGTCAAGTATGAAACTGAATTATCTCATCATCCTATTTACAATTAGTTTTTATTTAAAACGTTTGAATTTCGTTTCTGAATTGATATTTGCTCTTGTTATGTCTAAGGTCAATTGTGCAGATGTTATTAAAGGAATTTAATGTCTAATTATGTATTCTAATCTTAGTGGGTTTGACAGATGAAAGGTGAACATTTATGTTCTAAAAAGCCAAAATCGGCTCATAGCTTTTATTATTTCCGAGAATACAGCCAATTTTAATCCAAAGCACGGCAAAATATGTTCCATTCCCCTACCCTCAGGGGCCTAGGGTAGCGATATCTAACTTAACCCGGCAGCACTATTCAGTGTTTCCTGCCCTCTGTTAAACCCTCATAGCTTTTTCGTCCAGTGCAAGTTTGAGTGGAAAATTATGAAAATGTTATCGTATTTTTTGCTTTTCCCTTTGTTTAATGTCCAGCGAATAATGTCCACGATTATGTGTGAAATCAATCTCAATTAAAATCCATACTTAGTTAACAACCCCTACGATGAGCGTTGTATGTAATTAAAACAGTTTTTATTAGTTCACTTGATAACCGTTACCGAATAAATACATTTATATATTCCCGTCGCGTCAGTCGTCAATCAATTGAAGGTTGGGTGGACAATGGAAAATATTTCATTACATTAATTTATTCAGTCCATTTACATGTTTATAACATTATTATTTACACATACAATAATAATAATTCATAGCAATTGAAATAAAACACATACTACAAAATATGTTTTGTAAATACAGACACGTAATAATTATAAATAAATATTTTCAAACATACGAAACTCTAGATAGGTTGAGGAATTTATTAATAAGACAAACAAATTTTCCGTAAATACAATTTTAATTCAAATAAGCTATTTTTGTGGAGGATATCTAATCTCTGATAGTGTTTATTTGTGTTACTTCGTTTTCTAGTGTGTGTTGATCTTTAACATCGTATAATATTATCAGACTTCATTTGCCCCATGATGTAGCACATTCATAATACTATTTTTGAAATAGGCAGTTATTCACAATCTTTTTGCCTAGTATACATATTAAACACTTCTGCCTGGTTTCACCAAACAGCTAATCCGAAGATTACATAAACTCAAGATCGATAAAGAAGTTTCCCGCAGAGAACTTTTTTCTCTGCGAACAGCTAATCTGAACTTTCTCTTATCTCCATTTAAAACTGAGTTTAAAGTTTGGTAAAACCGGGCCAAAAATAAACATTTTCCTTCCTTAAAAAAATTCCACGAAAACATTCATATTTTCTATGGCGTTTTTTCCATTCAAAATCCAGTAAACTGATTTAACGAAACCCCCAGGCCTTTGCATCTAACACTCCATTTCACCACACAAGCCCTAATTGTTCAGCTAACACTCTTCTAATTTCAATTTCAATCATTTGACTACAAATGAGCGGATACGCAAAAGGGCCGCCTTAGGGGGTGGGGTTGTTTCTCCTTGTGAAGGTAGCTCTCCAGGTACAGTGGAAACTCATAGTTGTGTTTGCGATATTCTCAATGTTACTGTTTAGATATAATGGGCACCCAACAAAATATTTCACAGAAAGTTTAAAAAATCATTTTTACGAATTCTTGACTAACCACGAATTGTAATCATTTCTACAGGAAATTACAAAACCATCGTGTGTTATTTAAATCCAAGTCGTTGGTCACAGTGTGGTGGCCATCTTGGACGACGGTGCTGCGACCTCCCGTCAATACCTGTTATCTGTGAAGGTCCATCTATAACAAGTAAATGCAGTTGGAAAGATTTCCGACATTATATTGATTTATATGCTAGACGTTTCTATGTGTACATCCCGTTACTTAACTTAGAATTCATAAAGCGCACGGTATGGAATATAAATTATATGGATGTCATAGAATTCTCACGTTTGTCTCAAAAACAAAAAAGCAGACTGAAAATGTCTAATACACGTTTAATTCCAGTTTCTCTTCAATGGATTAATAATAACAACATCCATGTCGAGAAAATGGCACTAAAAACGAATAAAAATTCTCCCCGTTTGAATTTAAATGCTCTGTGTCAAGTGTCAACAATACATGTTCCAATGTTAAATGCTGATATTAAATCCGTTTCTATAACTTTCTATTATTTTGATTAGCAACGTTGGTTAGGCTTTCATGTACGAATATTATACAAATATCGCCTTAGGTATTTGGCTTATTCTATGCGTGGGCGTGGTAAAAAATCGATATTACCCATGTACAAAGGCCTGGTTTCGAAATTGCTCCAATATACGTGGACTCGGCGAATAACTGAATTTTTTTCCTGTGCTGAAAGACCAATAGAATCCGATACTTAATTATAATTCCCAATTTGTATGCGTGCCGTAAACCCATCGGAAAATTTATTTTTTATATTGGGTTTTGTTTTTCGCCTCTTGTTATGAAAAATGTGCGCGTGGTGAAATTTGCTTCGCGCTTCGTCTTGTTCGTGCGCAGTAAGACACTGCGCACATTCGGACGAGTCGATTCTGTGAGATAGGGGTGTAGGTTAACGGAGGTATAATTAACAACTGCAGATCACTTCTCTCTTGCAAATTTGAGGGATATTCTCTACTCTAACTATTCTCGAATATGATAAATTATTATTCATCAAAATTATAGAAGTAAAAAATATATTAATATGAAAGTTTTGGCACATCATATTATATATTTGACAAGCTGAGGTTTATGCTCTTACGACACTTAAAACTAACAATACAAATTTACAATTTAACACATATACGTTTGTTGTATTAATTTTGTAAAGAAGTTTATAAAGATATATTATAACTTTGCTAAAAATAGCATTGCAAGCGTTGGCCTGCTTTCTTCCCCGGTGTTAAGAGTCAACCGGAGTTTGGCCAGTAGGCCTAATTGGTGGATAATGGGAGCTTGAAGAGGCACTGGAGGTGGGATTTCGCAAATGTCACTCAGAATATTCGAAAAATAGCCGTCCAATAGACGCCGCAGTTGCAATGTACGTCTGTGGCTGCACGATGTACTGCAGAAGCTTCTCCGATACGGTGCGGCGCCGTGAGTCCGGTCTACGGTCCGCGAGGCGCGAAGCACTATTATTTCACATCGTTCGCAGTCTCGCTCCGTGGACGATTTACAACAGAGGGTGCTAGATCTAGGGTGATTGAGAAAATTTTATGATCAGGAAATTCCAAATTGGTTTTAATGTATGTGATGAATGAAAAAAAGTGTATAAATCTTACCGACTGAAACTGTGAATCGAAACACGCCGTAAGGAGTATATCGCTTCCAACCCAACAAGACCTCTCAAGTGCAAATTTATTGCAAAATGAGGTTTAAAAAAAACCTCTCAAGTACAATAAAATACTCAACATAGGAAATTCATAACAATGAATATGTATCTAATAACTAAAGATGAATTTTTAAATGACAAATCATTTTCACATGATCACTTGAGAGCAAACGAAATAATATGTTTTTTATCTCTCCTGAACATTTTTACTTAATTGCACTTGAGTGGTCTTGTTGGGTTGGCAGCGATATGTATATTCGAAACGCTGATTTAAGACCACAAGACATACTTGAGGCATGGTGGTACATATTTTAATCTACTTATTATTACAATTTATTATGCGTGCGTACGTGTAACGTGCCGTTTATTGCGCTTACCATAATATTGATATGGTTATGAATACATTTTTAATCAGGATGATATTTTAGCTAGCTGTGCAAAGCCACCTCCTGATGCAACCATGCACTGATCCATTGATGACTGGTATATAAGAATGGGAATTTGAAATGGCTTCTGAAGAAAGTGCTGTTTTTTTATTATTCATTTGACATTTGAATATTCAATACGATTGAAACTCGTCACATTTTCTTCTATCAAGTCCGTATCCATAAAAGTACAGTATGTATAGTGTACAACAATAGTACCTATCATTGAGTTTATGCTTCCTATTTTTTTCTGACTGCATTGACGGAAAGATGAAAAAATCAATTATTCTCCGGCCTTTTGATTATGACATTTGTGTCTGTAGGTGGCGGCCTAATAAGAAACATAAATATTTATATTCGTACAAACTATTTCCATGATAGTACCTATACATTAATTCTTCAAATATATTTCTTCAAAACCTATACCCATAGCTGTACCCAATGACATCCAATGTATGCACGTATGCTACAACGACAGCAAGGCACGTATGTTAATTATGAGTGAAAAAATAATTGTGAAGGAGAAGGAACACCAATGTAATGTGTGTTGAAATTATGAACGGTAATGAATTTCTTTCGAAGTATATTTTTATGTTTGCTTACTTGCGTTATTATATTATTATTTCTCGGGACATTTGAAATAACCTTACACATATTTTCTCTATTCAAAATGCATAAATAATTTTAAAGCAACACCATTTCTCGCTAAGTCAATACTTAACGAAGTACATCATTGATACAGAATGAACATTGCTGCCTTCATGTGTTGTGTCAACTATTATTATTACTTGCCTTTTATAATCACATGTTAACAAAAATTATGATATTTTGATCAGTATATAACCATTGTGTAAATGTTGAAGTACAACTTCAATTCAGCTTTCGATTTCGATTCCGGTGTGACCGTTTTGCTGTAATGAGCCAATGAGTGCATGAGAGCTCGAACCCTCGCTCGAACCAAGTCCATTTGGATTATAGAAAACACTGTATTATTACTACATGAATCAACGCTCTGGCATTATTCCCTTCGGCCTTGCATTGACGTACTATAAAACATCCTCGGAAGGTCGGTAGAAGTGCGTAAAAGTTGTATATAAAATTTATACTTATTAAAGTGTTGAATGACTCATCGCCGGCATTGGCAATGTGTTATTGCATCACTCGAGGCGGCAGCCGGCAGGCGGCAAATGCATATACACGAAAACACGCCTCTCTGTTGTGTCCGTTTGGAACAAATTTCAGACCACAAATATTTCGAATGTCTCCAGCGTCTCTGACATAGCATTTGTCGAACCCTGCATGGCTTGCTTTGACCGAATAACCGTTAGAGGTACTCATCATAACGCGTGAGACTCTGATTTGGAAGGAAACGGTTGAATCCCGTCACCAGCAATCCTAGCTGAAAGTTTCATCCGGAATTCTTGAGCCCTTAGGCGAATGCCGGGATGCAAGCCTATTTTAGTTTTTATTTCTAGTGCAGTGCGTACAATGTTTTTCACTCATATTCAATTAACAAATTCTGTAATTAGCAAAATACATACTAAATAGGTACGTCGTCTCTATAATGCTAAGTTGGTTGGAATCCGCCCGGAGAGTGAAAATCCTGAGATCTATAATATACCTTGTGGAGACAATTTTTAATTTCTGTTTCATGATAACCCACCAATGCACTTCTCAGGGCTAAACAAAATTATACAAACATGTCAATCGTGTGGATGTGTGCGTGTGTCAATACAATGGATCTACTGAAACACGCGCCATCGAAATAATGGATGGTCATGTAGAATCGAACACAAAATAATTCCAAAACTGAGCCCTACTCATATTTTAAATATGCATATTACAACAAACTACAATCACTGCGTGAAATGGTCCCCCTATCTCGAGCGGAAAATTTATAAGTTATGTTTTATTTTATTAAATCCACACAAATATTAAGTTCCATTAAAAAAGTAAATACGGCCTGATACAATACTAATAAATACTAATAGTAGACCGTATAATACATTACCGTTAGACTACGTTTTAGCATTGTTTTCCAACGAAAATAATATATCGACTCTAAAACATTATATTTACGAGTATATAAATCAAAAAGTGACTACACCGGGGTTTGAACCCGGGACCTTAGCTGTCCGGGCTATGCTCTTACCAGCTGAGCTATGCAGCCACCAATTTAAAACTGTCTAATTCTTGGTCTATTTTGTACATTACATGTACGGACAGCTAAGGTCCCGGGTTTAAACCCTGGTGTAGTCACTTTTTTAATTTTTGTCTAAAGTACTAACATAACAGAGTCAAAGTCGCCTACTTATAAAGCCAAGGTTAAACATCGTATATCCCACTCTAGGGCTATAGAGATGGTTTTGTATTCTCTAGTTTTTTCCAGTGCTGCTCTACAAATGTACAAAACAGACCAAGAATTAGACAGATTTAAATTGGTGGCTGCATAGCTCAGTTGGTAAGACAAGCCCGGACAGCTAAGGTCCCGGCCCGGGTTCAAACCCCGTGTAGTCACTTTTAATTTCTGTCTAAAGTACTAACATAACAGCGTCATAGTCGCCTTCTATAAAGCCAAGGTTAAACATATAAATAAAACCATCGACCCAAGTCAAATATTATTACACACACAACACGAAATGTCTTACAATTACCGTATTCTATAATAAACACGCATGTGACCAATTGTTTTTTCAACATTAACCCTACACACCTACACCACACACTTCTTATAGCTTATTTTTCATGGGAGATCACACACTTTCTAAGTATGATAACTAGTTCAGAGTCACGAAAAAATAATTGAATGAAAATAAACCAGATTTGGCCTATATCTCGATGTGACAGAATTGCGTCGGTTACAAGGTCACTGCATTGTTACGAAAGAAATGAACGTCTGGTGTCCGCTTGACACTGGTAATTTACGACTCGGTGGCTGTCATCGGCCTACAGTTGTGCAATGTTGCACAAAAATAATAGCAGTATGCGATTGATGCGTATATTTAATAAATCTTCAAATATAAGTAGTATAATAGGCAGATAACTTAAGTTATCCAGATAAAATGAGGAAATACGATTTTAATTTCGTTTATATTTTTGGAACACAGATTGATTTTTTAAATTCTTATCGGCATAACTCGTTAATTCCTGTTTCCTTCCAGAAGAGTTAGAGTTAGAGAGAGTAAGAGAACTTTTCATAACATCGTGGGTGCAAGTGAACCAAAGGCGAATTCACATCAGAGCGCTTTGCTTTTGCTTGATGTCCAGATATTATTTATAGTTGGCGACTATGACGCTGTTATGATGGTAGTCTTATCATAGACATAAATTAAAAAAGGTGCCTCCACCGGGGATTGAACCCCGAACCTCTGATGTCTGGGCAGATGCTCTCACCCTTTTTATTATTAATTTTCCTAACTTCAAAAAAATGGTCCCGTGCCGTGGTTGAAATAAAAAATATAATTTCATCTACCAAATTTAATATGCAAGCATAGCCAACAATAAAGCCACTTTGTTACGACTTATCTCATCTTAATTTGACAGCCGTGGTTCAATCCCCGGTGGTAACACTGTTTTGAAACCATTATAATAATATACAATGTTAATTGAAATTGCCAAATAAAGTCGAATAAAATACTGTATTTAGATTATTTATTATCATCATGGAAAGTGGTTTTTCCGCGTGCTTCAACCATTTTTTTCTCCTATTAGAGATGTTTATGTTCGTACCCAAACAAATGGACTTGTTGCCATGGGGAAACCCTCCTCCCCCCCCCCCACCCCCACTTCCACCTCAACTTCATATTAGTACATCACACGCTTTCAATGGGCGATACACTAAAAATTATCTTACTTCAATTCACGTGCAGTAAAACTTGAAAGACTCAGAGATGCATAAATGTAATAACGCGCCGTGGCTGGATGTATTAATAATTGTTTCATTCTGTTGTGTTGTAAAATAATAAACAAAATTGTCCCGACTGGGGATCGAACTCAAAACATACTGGTCCCTGTACATATAATAAATTGATATTTGGATGTTCCGGTATCGAACAATTGTCTGTAAGAGTGCAATAAACATTGACGCCAAGCATAGCATTCTATAGCGCAGATCTATGCATAATGATTCAAATGGTGTCCTGCAGTAGTTCATGAGCAAAGTCATGCAGCCAATCAGAACAAGTTATTAACAAAATTATATGACCTGTCACTCAAAGTGGTGAAAAAGCTTCGTGTCGCTAGGTTGCGCCACTTGCTGGAGTCAAAAAAGCCTAAAATAGCGCCGAAAATGCTTTCGTACTTCCATTGTACAGCGGACACCCCTTGTCCAAAATTCTCAGATTTTTTAGGAATGCTAGTTAAAGGTGTCTATTTACACGTGTGTTGAGTACTTTTTCCAAAAGTGCTTGTAACGCCTAAAAAAATTCGCGAAAAAAGGTAAATATTAAAATATTCCCAAAAGTTAACAAAATTTATTTAAAAAACAAGGCATATTGGAAAAAGTACCCAACACACGTTCATTGGACGTCTTTACTGAGTAGAATAAAAAAAAAATTATAAAGATATCTCAATTGTGTCGTTAGATACGATGGAAGTACGAAACCACTGCAACACACCGAAATAATACAGGTCCAGTAGAGCCTTAATACGCTGTGGCTACTTTTAGGCCATGACTATAATAATATGTTAACAAATAAATGCGAATTATGAAATGAACTCGATACGCAAACTTAGCAGTCACGTTTTTCATTTACTCAAATTTGTATACAGTAGGCCTAATTCTAACACATTACCAATTTGAATGTTAATAAATATATTTCATATTATACACGAAAAAGTTCGACGTACGCACCAAAAGTTTAGCTTTAAACTTTTAAATTTAACATTTCGCAAATTCAAGCTAGATTCCATTTCTTTATTTGATATAATTTTATTTCTCGATTTGGATAGTCGGGAAACACTCCCGTAGTTAGGTGAAAAAGTTCATATTTAAAACAATTCAGAAACTAAAAAAGTCCATCCCGACCGGGGTTCGAACCCGGGTCTCTCTTGTCATCAGCACTAATTTGTTACGAATAAAAATGTAGGTCCCCAACCAATGATATTTAACATCTTTAGCAGGATAGATCCCCAGTCTCCATCCAGTACGTTCATACAGGCGCGAGCGTCAATCTGACCTATTCAAGATGGCGATTTGGCGTTTCAATTCATGCTTTACATTATGTTTTAAAAGCGATATCAGTAATATTCTGGATTGTTTGATATGGTTTTAGCTTGTGAAGTATGGGATTGCACAAACAAAAACAAAAAGAAGTTATTGCATAAGTGAATTTAGTAATCATTTGGTGTTAAATGCTAATATGCTCACCTGTCAACCTGACAGCCACCTTGAAAAATATTTGGTCTACAAATCGCTCCCATCAACTTTAATATGCAAACTGACCTATTCAAGATTGCTTCAAATAATCACGCCAGTGGACTATTGACTGGGGATCTAGCCTACTATAGATGTTAAATATCATTAGTCCCAAACACTTTCAAATACGTTACAAAAAATAAGAAGATAGTGCTGAGCGCTTGAAACCGAGGAGTGCCTACCAAGTACTTCACCAGCCAGCTACACGAGCTTCGTAGCGCATAAATTAACCATTACTTTACTATCGCTTTTTGTTCCAGTCGGCAGTGATTGTTTTTCAGTGGACGTGATTTGGGCGTGTGCATTCTGTTGCGCGTAATGTTATGTTACACGGACAGGTAGACTGTACGTTTAATTAGCGGTTTTCAATCTCTTGTCATTTGCCATTTGCGTATCTACAACACTCGCTGATAGCGTCCGTTTCAGGTGTTGGCTAGTATAGTCTACCTCAAAAACGTGTGCAGATTCTTTTAACTGAATAGCAGTGCAGAACTGGATTTTGGATTCGTTTCTTCTATTTATTGTTCATGTTTTTAATTATATTTGGACACAGAAAAATAAGTGTAACCTAGACTTTACACGCCATTTTGAAATCGTTTTTAAAACTTTAAGAAAGCATTGATATTTCATGCAATTCAGAAATTAATAAAGTCCATACCGAGAAAGCATGAATGAATGAATTAGTATGAATGTTTATGTTTGAACACTATTAAAGATTTATAAAGTATGTTGATTGGGCTGGAAGGAGGATGGGGGAGGGCGATTGCTTACAAATCGTGTGCTTGGAATTATGATAGTTTGAGCAAGTGAAGATATTACATTGACATTTTACACAATACACATATTTAAATTTAAGTCAACTTTGCTGAAACCAAAGATAGTGCACACATGATGTGCTTTTATCCACCAATTTGTATTTAAAGAGAAGTCCCGGTAACTTATAACTTAGAAGCTTTCAAACTTGCCAGCCTCGACAATGAACAAATTTCTAACTCATTTTACAATTTTTTTATCAAAGAAATCGCCAATTAACAGATTTAGAGTCTGAAAAACAAACAATATTATTTTATTTATCCTATTCAGTTATAAAACCCATTTACAAAGGATAAATTAAATTATATCTAAGATTACATAAATGAACACAAAATTATGCCATTCTGTCCTGACTAGAAACTTTTTTTTGTATTCCGCTCTTTCTCAGTTATAATATTATCTACGGTTATTCATATTTTTCAATCCCTTTTCGTTTAGATGACATCACCACCGCTCGCTTCAATTTAAAAAGATTTACAGCTGAATTGTTGGAAATATGTTATTTCGACGTCAATCTAACCCCCTACCTCAAGCTCGCTCGTCGCCCCCCAGTCTTCAGTTCATCTCCCTCGTAAAGTATTCCAGTTGAGCGAGGCCCTATGAACACACCTCACAAAACAGGAAATAACTCTCAAAATCATACACGGTAAATAATTTACTCCATGAATGATGCAAAACAATCTTCGTAAAAAAAAGTTATTTTTACAAATCGTTTCTGCAAATCTATCGCGACAGAAAAGCCATATAACACCAGATGACTCTAAAATCCCTTCGTAAATACGAAATGAGTTTGAAAGTTGTGTTCGAGAGTTCGATTCTCGAAAGTCGAGTTGATCGAGTCGCAAACTTACTCGTATTGGTTAGATCTGTGCTATCAGTCTGGGAGATATATCAAGTAGGGACGGATGAGCGGGATTATTGTACATCCCATCATATCAGGGGTGTACAACTATCATCAGTGCAGGGGACGCTAGACACTGGGGGCACTTTAAGCCCGAAGTGACAAATCATATCATTGGAGAGGGAATGGAAATTTTGATCACACCTCCACATCTTCCCCCTACATGTCACCTAATGTATTGAAGAGTGTTTAATGAAGACAAGAAAAATGTATAATCCTGACTACTTGCTCTATTAAACTATATTGTAAACTTTGATACCTTTCAATGGTTTCTTTATTGTAATGAGCATTACTCAGTTTTCAATATTTTATCTGAAATTTTAACTATTAATTTTGTTACAAATAGTATGATATGTAAATTTAATAATCATTCAATTGTGTACATTATTTTTATGTATGGAAAATGGAATATTTATATTCATTGCATTATATCATGAAATTTAATTGTGCCCTGTATATCTGTAGCTTACAAAAACATTTTATTATTTTGTTACGTTATTCTTTTCTTCTTGTTTGAATTAGTAAAACCACAGATAATAGAGTACACTCTAACACACTTTATTTCGTTGTCTTTAATACGTTTTCATATTTTCTATAAAAAGTCTCTAAATAAACCCAAAATTTGTATATTTTCAAACATTCGAGTCTCGTAGAAGTTTAAAAAAATGTATTCGATCTCTAAGAATTCTTCCCAAAAGGCCGATGACTTGTAGGCTATGTACCGTTACATTGTTCGCATGATATATCAGTATCCAACCAACCCCATAACCTTGACTGATGGCCGCGCGTGAAGTGTTTTCACATGCTACAAAATGAGTAATTAACCATCTCCTCGTGTGTAATTAGTTACTTTAGAACGCACGCTTTGATGTGCTATTAGGAACATAATACCTTGCTTGGCAGAGAGTGAGTGAGTGATTGGGCGACGTAGACTCGCGGAAAAAATTACAAGGGTTCAATAAATAATGCAATCTCACTCATTAAACGAAAAACTTTTCTGGCTTCATCTACTGGAAAGTATTTAATTAATATGCGCGCGGTAACGCAACAAAACTACAGGTATTAGATTATCATTATTTTGGGAAATTCTCAAAATATTCTTTTAGCCAAATTTCTACAACTAAAAACACATTATATGTTTTTTTTTTTTTTAATTTAAAAATATTTTGACGCGAACATCGTCTAACCACAGACAGATAAGGTCTGGGTGATTTGGGTCATTTTCACCTTTCGAGGGAATTTCTGCTTACCCGGCACCTCCACCAAAATAGATTATTTATAACATATGTTGTATAAAACGGGAAGCTTCGCTCCTTATTTTCGGTACTCCTGTACTCGTGTTTGTTGCTAAACGACGTTGATTAGGGTGCGGTCTACGAATTGTGACCGAGATGAATCAACTTTTAAGAATTTGAAAGATTTTACATGGCTTTACACACCTAGTAAACATGTTTTGTATTTCTGTGATAAACGTTCGTTGTTCGTTAATTTTGTGTAAAACCTTGATTAATGATATGATTGAAGTAAAAAACACCTTTTCAACATCGTCATGTAACGTGATTATTTCGACTTTTCGACAACTACCTTTTAGCTACACGACGATAGGTTGCAAGAGTGTGTGGTTAGCATTAGCCTGTCCAGTTGTTTTGGGCGAAACCTTCTTGCATTCAGCAATTACACCTCATGACCCATCATCTCGATTATCCAACCAACCACATGAGACAACCCCGATTTCAAACATTTTAATCGAGTAATCAATTCAACCGAAATTCGACACTATAACTCTGGGATAATTCGGCGCTACGTGCCCTAAAATGTTGAACAGGTATTATGTCGACTTTTGTACTGGTTCCCGCGTTCAAGGTTCGAATAACGTCTTAGATCTAGATGTCATGTGACATTTAGATGATCATATATCACACGCTATCGTCCAAGTTCCTTTGTTACATTAGAGTTCGCAGTAGTAACCGATGCAAAACTTTCATAAACTATGTTGTTATTTAAATACCAAAAGCAACACAATACAACGGTAGGAAAAAACGAAAGGTAAACATTCCAAAAACATAATTCATAACACATTTTTGTATAACATCAATGAATGGACCAAAGTTTGTGGAAGAGGAAAAATTTAAATCTATTTTAAATTTTGTTTTGGAAAAGTTATAATGTAAAAATGTTTTTAATTCTTTAAAAAGTTTTCAAAAAAAAATGAATTTAAAATCGTAACTTTTCAACCGTATATATAGGCCCTTACCCTTCGAAGTTCGTTTTTTTACGTTTATGCCCACCCATTCAAAAAATAACCCCAATTCTAGTTCCCAAAAGTAAATCCCCATCTCTTTTGAGTGTACCCCCCGACGTTTGGCCATCCCTGGTCTCGCGGTATAACCGTGGTTTATGGAGTCACTTGTCCGGGCACCGAAGTCAAGACTTTGCTCGGGGGTGTTTGCGACGCGAACCACGCCCCCCGCTCGCATATCGGGTATTATTCGAACCTCCGCCGCCGCATCTGACCTCTACGGGTTTTAAGGGAGAGTTCTTGCTCTCTCCGACTCTGACTGACAAGAGATGTGATGCCACTGGGGGCCGCAGCTGTAGTTATACCCGGCCTCACGGGGCACGGCCTCCCTCTGAGGTGGTCGCGCTGGTTTACAGTGATGGGAGGATTGTCGGCGCTGACCTCAGCTGAAAAGGACGATTTTTTCTCAAGAGAGGGTCAAGTCGACGTTCTTCCTTTAAAATTCATTTCAACGTAAAATGTTATTTCAGACTCTCTTTGTGCCTATAACCTTTCACGTTTGTGATTCACTGGACATAAGTTTTGTTTACTGTTACATCCATACTTCCATTAATTATTTTATTTATTTTAGAAATATATAATTTGTACATCTTTTAAAGATTGTGATTACTTTTTTTATTTTCGTTAATGACTGTGTGTAGAAAATTTGTAATTTTTGTCCTCATAAATAAATCTGGGTGGGGTCCGAAACACACCTTTTTTTGTCTTACTTTTAAAAAGGGATATATTTGCTACGAAAAATTTTGAATTATTATGTTTTAAAAATTGTCCTTATCAAATTTTAGTAATCACAATACCGGTGGATGAATCTTCTCCCTTGTGGCCTGTAAGCCAAAGAGAAAAGGTACTTGCAAAAGTGTGTGTTCGTCCATTCTCCTCCCCTGCCTAGTAGTGTCCCCTGGAGTGTATTGTATCTCCCCCTCATCTCGGACCACTCTTCATACTTCAACTGAGCACACGAGGGAATCACTCATCCCCTTTCACCCAGTTTAACGGGTTTTTTATTCCTTTTTCGATATTCCCAAAGACTTGAAAAGCAAGGGGTGGAGTGTAATGTCTTTGTCGTGTTTTCATACGTCACTGCGCTCTTTGATTCCCTGACAGTCGCAGCCTCCCTTTCCAAAGGGGGAAATTTATTTCATACTCGGTAGAAAATTCCCCGATTCATTATTTGAACTTTTTCCGCGAGCCGGGCTTTGAGTCTGGCCAAAATTGGGACCCCGTCCACGTCCTCACATCCTCCGTATTACCCGCGTCACTGGCGGCGTCCTATCTGGGTTATTGATGCTTCCCATTGTTGTCCCCTCCCCACCCCAGTATGTGACATAGGATGCGGTGGGGTTGTGTGCATGGCTTGGATGGAATCACGTTTTGTTTGGGTCAAGTTTTACTAATCTTCGCCTCTAGTGGACAGTCGACGAACCGACAAACTAAGTCGTCATGGCTGCCATTTTGTTGTTGGTAACGTTTGAAACACAGAAATGGTGGTTCTCGTGTAAATCGTTTGATTCCAACTTGATTACAAAATGCCAACTGACACAAGTATGTTTATAAAATATTATTTACAAGAAACAAGTCGATCGAAATCAATATTTGTGACTCGTTAGTCAGTGGTTAGAAGGCAGCTGCTTCCAATACAGAAGATACCGAGTGCGGATCCCGGTTAAGACAGAAGAATTTTAATTTTTGATGTAAATACTCTCGGGTTTTTAGTACAATTTTTTTACCTTGGAAATGTCGAATTCGTGGATTGTGATTTTAGCGAAAAAATGTAAATTTCAAATGTAATACTGAAATATCGTATGACTGTGAATAAGGGATTAACGAACATATGATTACAAATTGATTCTATGTATGTTGATTTTGAATTTGAGATAGATAGATAGATTTAATAATAAACAGAAAGGAAACATCAGGCACAAAAATATCAACTGCACAAAGGACTAGTGCCCCGGATCTTTAAGAACACGTAATTTTGACCAGCTAAACAACTTTCCTCTGTAATTCCCGAACCTCCAAGCTGTTCATGAGAAAAGCGAAACTGTTGTCAAACTTTTTCTTACTTACTTTTCTAAGATTTGAACTAACTAACTTCAGGGGTTTTTGTCTGACATCTCCCCGGCCTCGAAGTCATCTCGTCTTGAAAGGTTTAAAATTTAATTTACAATAGGAAGCTGTTCCCCTCGTAAAGGAGATGTTAATTAATCTGCTCGGAAAGAAACTGACACTCTTACAGGCTCCTCGAAATGTCTCCGAACGT